>CAKOAT010162599.1:66080-119706 GCA_932364175.1 Eruca vesicaria subsp. sativa | reverse complement strand
AATCGTTTTATAAAACTCGAGAATCGTTTTATAAAACTCGAGAATCGTTGTATAAAACTCGAGAATCGTTTTATAAAACTCGAGAATCGTTTTATAAAACTCGAGAATCGTTTTATAAAACTCGAGAATCGTTTTATAAAACTCGAGAATCGTTTTATAAAACTCGAGAATCGTTTTATAAAACTCGAGAATCGTTTTATAAAACTCGAAGAAACGTTTTATAAAACTCGAAGAATCGTTTTACGAAACCGCAAAAAAACGAAACAGCCGTAAAACGCGAACTAGTCACGACTAGTTCGCCCATGGGCGAACTAGGGACACTCCACTAGTTCGCCCATCGGCGAACTAAGAAACACTCAACTAGTTCGCCCATTGGCGAACTAGTCCTGTCCCGGCTAGATCGCCAATGGGCGAACTAAGAGGAACTGACTTTGCCCCACTGGTTCTTTTCGCCTAGTTCGCCATATGGCGACCTAGCCAAGCTGAAATAGCTCGCCGTACGTCGAGCCGACCATCCCGAGCCTCGATCTCCCGCATCCTCGATTCAAAACTTACGTCTTTCGACACAGTCACATTCTGAACCACGGCCGAAACGTCTCCCGTTCCGTCTCGATCCGACCTATCATTCAAGTTTTACGATAAAAACCGTAAAACTTCGCTTTCTCGGAAAGAACTCGAGGAAATCGTATAAAACGTCAACGGTTAAACGAAACACCTACGATTTATTCGAGATTTCTCGTTAAAATCATAAAGAACTCGTTTTGAATAAAAACGTCGAGAGAATCGTAAAAAAACGGCTTCGGATCAGGAAACGGTCTCGTTAAAGTCGTAAAACGGTTTTTATCGTAAAATGGCCCGAAAGGTCCTAAAACATGATAAAAACCCATCTCGCGACGTTAACGAAATCAAACCCCAAGATACGATAACGCTTTGACGGTTTACTCGCAGACGGAAGATAAAAGGCAAGTTTGAAGATAAATAGAAGATTTCCGCAGAAGAAAAGGAAGGATCGACAGATATGGAAAGTTCCCGAAATATTCGATTTCGAGCAAAATGGAAAGACTAAAACCGCCTAAGGAGGAGTATATAAGGAGGAGGCATAGGACAGAAGCTGGGGGACGAATTTCAGAGCTCTCTGAGACTTTTACAACTTTTCTACACTTAGAATTTTCCGCACTTAGAAACTTAGGCTTTTTCTCGACAAGTTCGGTTTCTATGACTGGCGCTCAATTACTAGACGAACTCGCCCAGGCAGTTCGATCTCTTGTCCAGCTCTATCAACTGAACTACGTTCGACTTGATCCCCGAAAGGGGTACGTAGGCAGCCTTTCATNACTTAGAATTTTCCGCACTTAGAAACTTAGGCTTTTTCTCGACAAGTTCGGTTTCTATGACTGGCGCTCAATTACTAGACGAACTCGCCCAGGCAGTTCGATCTCTTGTCCAGCTCTATCAACTGAACTACGTTCGACTTGATCCCCGAAAGGGGTACGTAGGCAGCCTTTCATAAGGTTCAGTCCGAAATCATTCAAATCTTTTTTCCTATCTTTTTCCGTTTTTCGTTATCAAGCTGCGACTCGACTAGATCTAGGGTTTTATGTTTGTAACTCGCTGATGGCCCCTGCGGCCAAAGCCTTTGTAATTCCTTGTAATGATCGCAACGCTCTTACGCGAATCGGAAATAAGATGGACTTTCTTTATAAATTCGTTTTATTATGTTTTTCATATTTTTTCCGCATTTATTTGGTTACTTGTCGTTGGCTTTCGCAGAGATCCGGTTCCTCTGGAAAATTAGGGTTTTCCTAAGTTTCCTTATTTAACGGAAATCGACAAGTGTGAATTTCGGTTCCCACAAATGTCATGAAATATATGTTTACCTTCTTCTTGATTGGTTATCTGAGTAGTTCCACTAATGTTTTCACTTGTATCAGTACTGACATATGTGGCTCCTGCGAAATTTTGTAATATAAAACTGTATATTTGGTTTTCTAAATTTTGCATAGTAAAATTTGTTGATTTTTTTTTTGAAAATAGTATCCTAACCTGCATGTGTTCTCCTGTGATGAGCTTTCTTTTTTTCGTTAACAACTTGCTTTCTGTAGTTTCTTGCATTCTTTGAGGTTTCTCCGACATATGTTTCAGTAAGGTTAATAGTAGAGGATTTTCCTGAGGTTTCATATGATTTATCTTTTCTTGGTCTGCCACCTGAAATAATAAACGTAAACACAATAACCAAGTTGGTGATTAAATACAATAAAATTGATTTAAAATAAGTACTTACTTTTTGATAAGCAGGTGGTTTACGTATATTTTCATTGCTTTGTGGTAAAATTGTAGTAGAGCTCTGTATTATTTCTACAGGTGCAGGCTGGTTGCTTTTTGTTCTTCCACTTGTGATCAAAAATTTTGCTGCTTAAATAGGTTGAATGAAGAGAAAATAGTAAATAGACTAACGTTTTTTTAAAGGTGGTGGTGCTTCTGGTGTGTGAGATATTTCTTCATCTCCTTCATCAATATATTCTTTGTTGATTGGTGGAGGTTGTTGTTTTCTTGGTCTTCCACCTATGAACATAGATGATGTTAGTCCTGATTACATGCTTCTCTATTGTATATAGATATTAGTTACGTTTTGGATATGGGGAAGAATCGTTTGTGTTATGATTGCTCTGATCTGAACTCGAACTCGAACGCTTCATTGTATTGTGAGGGTTTCGTGATTGCAAGTCTCACAGCTTCTGAGATCTTAATTTTAATGGGTAAATGATAAGGAAGACTTACAATTGTCCTAGAATAAAGGTTGTGATATTTTAGTAAGTATTCTTATTATTTTTGTATATTTTCTTTTATATTTAAATGAAATCATAAATATAGAAATTTGTTTTCATTGTAGATATGAAAACCTTATTAGATAATCAGAGAATCATATTTCTGCAATATAGTTGTTCTGATGAAATCATTGACTATTTTTGATGAGGCCTTATCTCCAGAAAACACATATGGTGTTGACAGTAGAGATGATCCAAAAGATATCCCTAAGCTGACATTCGAGGAGTTCCTAAATATATTCATGGTCGATTCTTCTTGTTCTTATTGTATCACATGAATGATTAAGTATTTAGAATGTATTTCAATTATTTTATGTAATTCCAATTTAATTGCTAAGATCGGCCATATTTTTGAATCAGTATTTTAAATTGTACGAACTTAGAATAAGGACATGAACTATCAATATGAAAATTGTTAATTAATAAGCAACAAAATATATTTTATTAATAGAAAGCACTCTTAATAAAGAACAATTGATTAAAAACAAAATATAAGTGAGTCTAATTATTATAAAACGAAAACCAAAATCAAATTAAAAGAGAAATCAATAAAACCGGCTTTAAATAATTTATCATGTTTTCCTATTCTTTTCCACTTTTACTTGCACCTTCTTCTGCTTTTTGGTTGATGAATTTTGATCTTCAATTTCTCCTTTTCTTTTCGATGTAGGTGTTCTATAGAATGCTTCCGATGCTTCAGACTCGTGATCAGTAAACTTAATTCTAGGTGACTGCAAAAATAAACAATAGATGTTGTACTAAATTTAATACTAAATATTTTTAAAATTATCTATTATAATGTTACCTGCAGTATAGGAAGTTCCTCAAATTCTTCAATCATATTAGCATCATCCGCCACTAAATCAACAATATAAGGTAATTGACTGCCTTGTTGATTCTCTGGACCAATGGTGATCTTGAACAAAATTTTCTTCCCGATTAAGTTTGTTAAAGATGGAGACATATAAGATGGAGATTCCTGGAGAAGAACAATACATCAATAATACGGAAATTTGTGACTATAGTTTCTTTTTTTTTGTGTTTTATAAAACAATACCTCTGCAGCTTCTTCGATTAACTTGGAAGATGGTGATCCAATGAGTTTTTTTGCAGATTGGTCAAACAAAAGAAACTTAATTTCTGATTCTGAATCATCAGAGACATGAACAACCAAATAGTAACTATAACAAAAACAAAATTTAATTAGAAGGGTATTAACTTATAATATATACGATCATGAATGATGAATATAGAATGTTAATACCTGTAATCAATGTCCTCGATGTCATTGTGTTTTGGGAAGTTGTATCGAGGCTTATGAGCAAGTTCTTTATCCTCATCATCAGAATCATCACCATATGGTTGTACTTTTTTGTTGCAAATTTTGCATGCAACGTAATACCATTTTCTCGTCAAATCAAGTGAATCAATTTTGGCAAGAACAACACAGCTACCAACCTATTTAATTTATGTTAGAACACATAATAGTCACTGATCTTGTGTTTACAAAAGCATGGCAAACATCACAAACATCACAAACATGAAGAATAGTTACCGATCTTGTATCAAGAACTTCTAAAATCGTTTTCTTCTTATTTAGCACAAGCATCTCATCATGAACTGAAGCTGATCCCCACGACACTTTGCTGTCACTTTGTGTGACCAATTGATTATCCGCAGGTAAACTTTAAAAGCATGAACAATATAATAGTTAACAATCTAAATAAACCATATAAAGTAAATGACTCATATTGAGAGAATAATTTTTGAGTTAGTGTAATTTACATGGCTGTAAACCTTTTCACTTCTTCTGTTTCTGGATTGAGAAAGATTTGTGTTCAGTTGAAAGCATTTGATATGGAGATATTACCTACATATGAATCAAACAATTCATAAGTAAATTTTAAAAAGAAATTTCATAGAATCTAATATACTAAACTGTGGAAATAAGTAACCTTTGTATTCCTTGATGCATGCAAATTTAATAACAAAGATAACAACCGAGTTACTGTTCTCATTAGCATAGTCCATCACTGTCTTGGCAAAGTTACTCCACAAAGTACATGTCAGATGGACATTCCTGCACATGTGTTGTTTTAGTGTATATGTCTCGAAAGTAAAATAGAGAAGAATATTTAGAGAGAAACTCACATTGTATCACGAAGAACAATGTCAAGCTTGGAGTTATCCTTCCCTTGTGTTTTAATCTTTTCCATTGGTCTAATATTGACAATTTGCCCAATAACATCTGCAAAATATCGTAGCATGTATTATATATCTTGAAAATATTAGAAATCGTACCAAAAGATATGTTAACTTACCAACAAAGATGTTTCGGTCTAGGTTTCCGGATAATATATCTTGAAAGTCTGAAAAGTATTTTTCTGGATAATACTCGAGAAAATCATCAGATGGTTTCACCTTAGTTGTTCTGAAGAATGTTATCTTATAAGGATGAGGATTGGTTCTAAATTCCCCAACATAGTCCTTCAACTGGAAAGCATTGATGGTCACAGCTTGACCTTCTATCAGAACATTTAGGTGTTTCTTCATCAAGTCTTTTTCAACTTGAGCATGAATCCTTGTCCCCTATAAGTACACAAAAATAATTAGAAGAACTTTCAAGATATCATGAACGAAAATAATTAACATCTTATAACAAACCTCTTCATCGATTAACACAATCTCATAAGTCTTGTAGGTATTCCAGAGGACCAGAACCTTGACTTTGATTTTTTGTGTTTCATCAGCAGGATCAATTTTTTTGAGAAGAACGAATGTATTTTTTTTTTGAGATAGACTCGACATTGCAATAAGTTTTCGAAAACTTGAGTAACTTTTGATTTGTAGTCAATTAGAAAACTATGGATCATATATATAACAAAATAGGTCAAAACGAATAAGAAGCACAATCTTGCTTTCTTTTGTGTTTATCTATTAATGTGATATATACATATATACAATAAGATAAATTGACGTTTTTTGTATAAAAGTTTTAGTATATTTAACAAAATCTTTATTCATATCTAAAGCATCATATATATTAAAAAAATATGTAATATTGACGTTAAAATAGGTCAAAACGAATAAGAAGCACAATCTTTCTTTCTTTTGTGTTAATCTATTAATGTAGTATATACATATGTACAATAAGATAAATTTACGTTTTTGTATAAAAGTTTTAGTATATTTAACAAAATCTTTATTCATATCTAATGCATCATATATATAAAAAAAATATGTAATATTTACGTTATTAAAATATGTCAAATTTCTATAGTTATATTTTCCTTTTGTGTTTATCTATTAATATGATATATACATATATACAATATGTAACAAAATGTCATATATTCGTGACGATCAAATCTTTTGTGTATATCTATTAATGAGATATATTCATATTGTCTTGTTTTTATCTTGATTCATATCCAATATATACAATCTGTAAAATTTCACATCCAATGATTTATGTGAAATTTACATTTTAACAAAATATTGTTTTTATATTAACATACATTATATTGAATTATTGTATATTATTGTTTTTATACTAATTAATCGTTGATGGACTATTCGGATAATCCATTTCCTTGATTGATTTTATTCTCATTTCTCTTAATCTATTCAAAATAAATTAAAAATATTCAACGTTTAACTAATCATCTATTGAGCACAAGATCATAAAATATTAAGCTATTCATTAGTTATCTATGATCAGCTAATTTTGAGATATGTTTCTCATCTTCTTCGGTAAGGTTTAGTAAAAGTTTGAAGTCTTGATAATAGTACATGAAATTTGTTTGCATGTAATGAATGTAAGGTAGAGAATAGGCAGAAAGGTTCACTTTTCCAGTGTTGTGTCAAGCAATAGAAGTTTGATATGTTGTCATTACCTAGGGAGATGGTAGTAATATTAGTTTTTTGATCAGTGTGTTATCAGCTTTTACATCAACTTTTTCTCTATCTTGAAAGCAAAATTATGTGACAACACATCGAACAACAGTGTTATCTTGTGTACTTCCCAAATATTTTCAATTCGTAAATAGCCTTTTATATTTTCTTTCGAAAATTACATAGAGTGATAGAGGCAAACCTGTTTCGTTATTTGTCTTCTTCTCTCTTCAGTCTTCCTCTGTTTTTTGCTTTTTCAAGTAAGTGGGTTAGAACATCATAGATTAGATGCAATTTCCAATAAAGGGATGAAATTTCTATGTGTCAATCCTTTTATGTTTTCATATACTCTTCTACACTTTCTTATTTAAGGAATCATCTATGTTCTTCACAACACTAATCAGTAGAGTGAGAATATCGAAAAAAAAAAGAGATCAAAATGGGTTCCGAGAGCTCTGTGAAGAATTACCACACCGATGACAGTGATGGCCACTACACCAACGATACGAATGCGGTCTCTGAGTACGACGTGGAGAGTGGAGACTCGAATGTAGATCGCAGACATTATTTCCGAAACATGGATCTCGGATATTTTGTTGCTCAGCCACTACTGATGCTCGATGATCATGCAAAGTTAAAGGAACTTTGCTTAGAGAATTTTAACATCGAAGCTAACTATATTGAAGGTTTATTACAATATTTTGTCAAGAAGGAAGAACACAAAGGTCTTCGTCGTTTACGTCTTGCAGCTCTTGGAAGTAATAAAAATGGTATGTATGTTTATGGTGTGCTAATGCTTGTCTGAGGTCACTATTTCAAAGGCATAAAGTATTTGAATAAACTGAAATGGTCGGAAAAAATGTCTACCTCTGATAAATGCTGGGAAAGTCTGAAGAACTCACTCCAAAAAATCGATGTTTATATACCACAAGACTACTATATAAACATGGTTAACCTTTCCCCACGATCAAAGTGTGATCGTTATGACATGAATGAGTTTTGCAAGGAGTGTTACTACTTCAAAAGGGCATACCAGTTTGTCAAAAATTACACTGATATTCTCTGAAAAACTCATGTGTTGTATTCACAGTTTGTACGATGTCATCTACTTTAAGTTGTGCTCAGTTGTTTTTTCTAAGTTACTTGTGATAGTAATGTCGTGTGCTTGTTTTCTTATGGAAGGTTATGAATGTAATGGTATGTTTGTGTTTTAATAAGTGGTTCATGTGTTCCATGCTTATTTCGAAAGGATTAATTTGTTTTCATGCTTCTTTAAGTTGATCAACAAACCGAATCAACTTCTCATCCACAGGTTTTAAGATTCTTATTGTTACTTGTAGCAACTACTAATATTATCTCTTTCATAGATTTGGAAACAAACCATTCTTGACGATCTTAGAGTTGGAAATAAACCATTCTTGATGATGTGTAACATGATCTTAATAAAATAGAAATCACCATTAACATGATGTGTAACATGATCTTTAAAAAATAGAAATCACCATTAACATGATCTTTAGTAAAGAAAACAAAAGAGAATTATATCTAAAGTATGAAGAAGCTTCCATTAATACGCATCATTGATTCAATCTCCAACTTAGCTAAACTCTTAATTTGATCTTCTGAGTAACTAATACCTGTGAGGTAAAAAACAATCAAATATGATAAGCATTGAGATTAGAAATTTTGCATTGAGATTAGTAATTGGTTTTTTTTTTTGGATACAAACAATCTTACATGGATCTTCTGAGGTATTGTTTATATCTTTAGATAGAATTTTCCAAGTAGCATTCCATATGTTTTGTGGAGTAATATTGCTATTTGAAAGTAATATTGTACAAAAGAGTTTTCGAAGACACTTTGCTGAAGACCAAGAACTCGCTTCTTTAATAGCTTCTATATATTCTTCATCATCGTTCATGTGAACCTGAAAGAATTATAAACCAAATTCGACTAATGTTAATGAAGATTATAACGTACTTATACAATGTTAATGAACATACACGCAAAAGAAAGATATTTACGTACTTGTTCTTCTACTAATTTGGACGGCTGCATATTTTGTAGAACAAGATGTGCTAGGTTAAGTTCTATGAATCTATACGAACCTTATATATATATATATATATATATATATATATATATATCGTTTTAATATTAAAAAGTTAATTAGCCATGTCATATTTAAAGTTAATCAGGCATGTCATCTTTTTTCATTAGCCATGTCATATTTGCATAGAGGCCATGTCATCATTCTTTTGTGAGAAGCTTTGTAGAGATGACACCTAAGCAAATTTCAAAAAAATCACTTGGCAAATAATATATAGGGGATTTCTTTGTAGGTTTACGGCCCTAAATTTTAACATTTTTCAAAATCAAGGGTTCAATTTTTAAAATTATCTATTAATATAAGAATTTTTTTATATGGCACAAGGCCCACCTATTTTTCAAGTCGGGCCTGGTTGCTATGGTAACCATAGTATGGTTTCTCAATGTAACCATAGGGACGTCTTGACTTTCATAACTGTATGAAGGATGCAACCAAGGTGCAGAATTGGACCCGATTGTGATGGTGGATCATCTAATAAATAATCACAACTTTTCAAATTATAAGTAGTTATTTTAAAATTATATTTTTACAATATATTTTAAAGAGAAATATCATTACAAAAAACACAATAATTATTGAAAACACTTATTACATATATTAACAACATTAAAAAACTAATGTCTTTTACAATAGAAAAACACAACCATTTTTTGTAGTTGCATACTGAAAAGACACAAAATAATTCTTTTACATATAAAAACACATTTATATGATGAAAAGACAAATCCAATATTTCTCACAACCATTTGGAATGGCTGCATATTGAAGAACACAACCTTTCATTAATTGAAATTCTAAATCTATTTTTATAATGGAAAGATACTTCTAATTATTTTTTACAAACATTTTTAATAGTTTCCAAGTGAGAAAAAAAAACACAATGGTCTAAATATTAATTGAGATTTTTTAATAATTTCATACTGAAAAGACATAACTTTTCAATATTAATGAGATTTTTTAATAGTTGCAAACTGAAAGATTGTGTCTTTCCAATATACAAAATTGAATATGCAATAACTGTCTTTATATTTGTAATAATGTGTCTTTTTAAAATATATTGTAAAATAGCATCTCTATAATAGAAATACATAACTCTTCAAATTAAAAGATCTATTAATATACATTTATTCACATCTTTTTACAATAGTTCCATGTTAAAGAGATACAACCTTTAATGAAAAGATACCTTAATCTATAATGAAAAAAACACAATTTTTAACTAGAATTGAGATTACTATAAGAACACACAACCTTTCATCATTAATTAAGATTGCATGATGAAGAGTTTAGAAGAAGAAACATGAAAATCATAGTAACTACAGAGAAAAAGAAAGTAGAATACTCTTATAAACTTTCTGTATTTTGATGATTCTAAAATGTAAACAAACTCTAACTTTTACTCGGTTATCTTCTTTCATCTGATGATAACTAACTATATAGTGTCTCCATTCCCATATCACAAGACCTTAGTCGAGTAGGAGATTATCGGTATAGAGCGAATAATTGAGTTCTTAATCATGGATCCTAAAGACAGTATCATTTATTGTATAATAGAAAAAAATAATGAATAATAATATTAACCAGTGAAAAAAAAACAGAAGAAATATTATCATCAGTAAAGTATCTTCTCGCTATTATGATAGAGCGAATGAATGACTTGAATTATGGTTTCTGAAGATATTCTGAGTGAGAAGAGTTATAAAATCAACAGGAAAAATCAAATTTAGAAATTGTAGAGAAATAGATAGGAAAACTTAACGGTTACAGTAAACTCACCAGAATTTCATCCGAGACAATATTTGTAGACATAACCATGATTTCCATAAGCAAGCTTATAGACTATCTGATGAAATCTTTTATATCCCTCTTTCACATACTTTTTTATGGCTATCATCTGTTGGATGAAACTCCACAATGCACTTGACATTCCCTTTACTTAAAAAAATGTTGTTGATGTATGTGTGGATCTTGTCTTCTCTTTGATACAAACTTAAATGTGAAGATTCTGTCAAGATGCTCCTATATTCCCTATCAAGTATCCATGTCACAATTCTTCTTTCACTCTCATCCTTGAAAGCAATCCATCCCATGTGTTTTTGAGGCTGTGATATCACTGCGTGATTTCGAATTATGACCTGATTTGCTTCAGCTTTGCTGTCAACAATCTCCTCCAAAATTGCATGTTTTGTACACTCGTGAAGGGTTTGTCCCGACTCAGCCCAAAGAAACCACACGAGCCCGTCCAAAGACTTTATGGTGATGAAAGCTTTACCAAATTCTATCAGCCAATCCCTAAGCTTCAATCATTTGATACCAAATGCTTTGACTCTCCCATTCTCGAGTTGAATTGTCACAACAATACATGTCTGAGATCAGGAAGTAATGTCTTTGTACTCCATAAACATGTGGGTCACTGTAGAGAAAACCAATTCCATCCCCCTGAGAAACCTACGTTCTCTGCCTTACCAGAAACACAACCTCTATCAAAGGAATCATACACTCCTCCATAAAATGAAGCACCAGAATCTTATGATGAGTAACCCAAAAAAACTCTCAGATGTCATGAGATGAAATAATAGCATAAGTGGTAGGTCAGAGAAGCACGACAAGCAACTAATATCATCTGGCCATGGCGGTTGAAAACACCAATTGGACAATTGGCAACCATGCATCTCGCCTGAAATATTCAGATGAGACAGAAAACTGCCAACCCAAAAGGACAATGGACCAACGCCGACAACAAACCAGACAAACCGCTCATTAAGTGCCGAGACTCCCAAAGAAGAGAGAAAAAACCCACACCAGATTTGACGCTTGACAAGTTATGAATTTCTGAATATTGACCTGTGTATTAAGATGGCCTCAGCCGAGTATTTATACAACCAGAAGGATATCCCCTAAACCTAATATGAATAATGTAAATATCTAGAAATAGGAAATAAGAATATATATACAATACGCAAATCTATATTAACTATATCGTAATACCCCCCTCAAGGTGGAGCATGTAAGTTACGAATACCCAGCTTGGACAAGAAAATGTCGAACTCCTTTTGTCCTAATGCCTTGGTAAAAATGTCTGCAAGTTGCTCCTTGGTAGACACATATGATGGTTTAAGAACCCCTTTCACGATTTCGTCTCTGGTGAAATGACATTCAATCTCTATGTTCTTAGTCCTTTCATGGAATACGGGGTTCAAACTGATATGAATTGCTGGTTGACTGTCACATAATAAGGTCATAGGTTCCGTGTGTTCCACCCCAAGCTCCTTGAGTAACCCCTTTAACCACAAGAGTTCTTTTGTAACTACACCCATTGCAAAATATTCCGCTTCAGCCAATGAACACGACACAGTATCTTGTTTCTTCGTCTTCCACGAAATAGGAGAAGATCCCAGCTGCACTATCCAACCACTAAGAGAATGGCGAGAAACAGAGCAAGCTCCCCAATCTGAATCACACCACCCAGTCAAGTGAAGTGACGATTTTTTAGCGAGAATAATACCATGACCCAAAGTACCTTTCAAATAGCGAACTACTTTTAATGCAGCCAGCCAATGATCTTCTTTAGGAACTTGCATAAACTGTGATAAGATATGTATAGCGTAAGTAAGGTCAGGTCTAGTAGCCGCAAGATAGATAAGACGTCCTATTAGTCTTCGATATCGCTCAGGCTCTGCGATCAGTGGTCCTTCGGCCCGGATTAGCTGATGATTTTGATCCATAGGAGACCCCACTGGTTTACATCCAAGCAAGCCTGCTTCAGTGACAATATCAGTAGCATATTTTCTCTAGCAAAGATAGAATCCCGATGGACTGCGAGCCACTTATATACCATAGAAATATTTGAGATGTCCAAGATCCTTCATGTGAAAGCAAGTAGAAAGATAGTCCTTAAGTAACTGAATATCTGATACAGAACTGCCCTAAAAAAGTAAATCATCCACATAAGCCAGTATACGAAGAGAAACTCATTGCTTGAAATATACAAAGGGAGAGTAATCAGACTTTGTTTGAGTGAAACCATAATTGATGAGAGCTTCTGTAAGCTTGGCAAACCAACAACGAGGAGCCTGCTTGATCCTAATAAGGACAGTGTTCAAAGATTTTATGTTTAAACCGATATTATTTCTGAAAACTAAGATGACTTGGAACCTTAGCTGCGGTGAGCCAAGTGAGAGTTGAGGTTAGATTTGGTTTCATGCTTGTGAACAGGGAAGTTCCAAGATGAGCCAGCTTAGCCAATATGCACTCTCCAAGGGCAAGACCCTGAAGACAGAAGGGTTAGTTCATCTAGTTATTTGGAAGTAATAGACGGGTTGGATAAGGGACGTAATGCAAGATCTTTGTAAGGACGACCTGGACAAGGGAGGTAACATGGACCAGAGAGTGGCTTAGGTTGAAATAAACGTGCAACACTCTACAGAGGTTAAGTGCTGAAAGAAAATCATGAACACGCAGAATTTCTCATTCAGCTTCATGAACTGTATTGAGATCACACTCGAACTTTCCACAGCTACACTTTTTGGAATTCATGCACTCACGAATACCATCCCAAATCTTTGTAAGTCGGCCAAAGTAATCATTAACCGATGTCCCATTATGTTTACACGTAGCAAGTGAATTGCGAAGTTGTTGAAGACGTGCTCCACTCTTCACTGAGAACCTCCTTTTGATAATATTCCACAGTTCCTTTGCAACCTCTCGAGTAGATATCGACGACCTTAGTTTCAGTTCAATGGTCTGTTTGATCCATCCTACCAACAAGTGGTTGTCTGCTATCCAATCTTCAAAGTTTGAGGAATCTGCAGCTGGTTTTGGAATGCTTCCATCAATAAATCCAAACTTCTTGCGTGAGCTCAGTGACATACGCAAGTTAATTGCCCACTCATCATAATTCGCACCGTTAAGCAACAGGGATGAAATCACCGCACCCGGATTATCACCGGACGTTAGGTCAAAGGGCGAAATAGTATGCCTCTTTGGTTCACCGGTTTTGTCTGTTATCTTACACAAACAAACTCAGAAGCCGTGAACAAAGAGAAACCGAGAATGAAAGAAATAAGCGGCTCTGTTTTTCGTGAATGAAAACAGAGGCGGCTCAAGAACGATAAACTTTTGAATGAATTGGATCAATGCTCTGATACCATGATAAGTTATGAATTCCTGAATATTGACCTGTGTATTAAGGTGGCCTCAGCCGAGTATTTATACAACTAGAAGGATATCCCCTAAACCTAATATGAATAATGTAAATATCTAGAAATAGGAAATATGAATTATACTCAAATCTATATTAACTATATCATAATAACGCTGAACAAACCCCATGGCCTGAGGAGAGATTGCAATGTTGAATTCACCATAGAAACCACTAACAAATCGATCATAATCGCCATGAAACAAGAGAAAGGCAAATAAATAGATTCATCGAAGCAGTGGTTGTATATATAAAAGTTAATAAAAACGAGAAAATCATCCACTAAATAGCAAGAAACGGTTGAAAACGCAGATGTACCTTAATGCCTTTGCAATCGTACTCTTTAGAGAGAGACGGCAAAAAATATTTTGAAAACAAATGATTGAGAGAAACCTTAAATAAATCTAACAACCTAAAAAATTCCTTTAATATATAATACTCAAAAGATGTGACTCCTACGCGAAGATACTTATTTAACAGGCGTCCTCAATCTATAACAGTGAAAAGATGTGACTCTTACGGAAAGATAACTTGTGTAAGAGGCACCCTTGTATATTTGTGAATTGGTGGGATGAAAACGACGATTGGTAAAATAAATAAATGACGTCATAGCCTCATCTAAAACAAAATCTAGTATATTAGATTAGGTTTTCAGGATAAATTCCACCATTGGATGCTAATTTTTTTTCCTATAAAAAACTCATGATGTCAGCCGGTTAAAAAATTAGGTTTCCTAGAAAATTTATGCAGTTTTTTTTAAGAAGCGCCTTTGAACAGGCATGACTTAGAAGACGTCTATTGCTCAAGTCAGTGCCGGCTCAGTACCAAGGGCGGAGAGTGCGACGGCCCAGGGCCCACTAGAAATTTAGTGAATTTTGATATTATTAGGGGGTCCAAAATTTTTACTCATATAAATAATAATGGTCAAACTGTAAATTATATCTTAAAATAATTATATAAATTATTATTATCTAAAATTAAAATTTAAAATAAATAATTTTTTTCAGCTGGTTTTGTTTTCAAATATTAAATATTCTTTTTAATAATATTTTCAAATAAAATTAATTAATTATAAGATTTGTAAAAAAAATATTTGCCCTAGGGCCCCCAATGAGACTAAGCCGGCCCTGGCTCAAGTGAATCTTGACGTGGTAGCTTTGTTCCTCAACAAAGTCTTAATCACTAGATTATATCCTATGAACAAGTCTCACATTTAGATTTTAGTTTATATACTAATAAAAAAACACCTCATCTATTTAAAATAAATAAATTTCAAATAACCTTTATTATAGAAATACATAACTCTTAAAACATATAATTTTAAAAGACACAACTCTTTTGCATTTACATATTTGAAAAAAACACAACTTTTCAACTTAACTAAAATTCATAACCTTTCAATTTAATAGAGATTCACAACCTTTGGAATTAATTGGAATTGTTATTATTAGTAGATATAAATGTTTTTTCTTGCATAATAGTCAATAGAAATTGAGGGTTCTGCAAAAATAGTTACAACACAACAAAGTTGTTCCGATTGACTACATATTTGTAATGGTATATCTGCATTTAGACTTTGCTGAAGTTATGCAACTAATTTAAAGGTTTCAGAAAAATGACCTCTGAAACTTTTGATACTGTGAGCAATAAGGTTATCAATGTCAAACAAGGTGAACTTCTGTCTGTTTAGACATGCTATATATATACAGTATCTTCTATCTCAAGTTACAGTTTGGTGTTCAAGGAGGGAATAACAAGTCACTGAAGAAGATGATGATTGTCAACAGGTATGATTTGAGAGCCACAGAACTCGTATAGAAAAGCAGAAACTCACAAACTTGGGACTCGAATTTGTGATGGCTTTTTCATTCCAGGGGTAGTCAGGGCGTTTGTCTAGTGACTATATGGTAGTTGCTATCTGCAGCCGTTGTTAAAAGCCTGCAACCATAACAGTATCAAGTGATATGATAGGTCTTGAATCTTCTCAGCACGTTTGACCAAAAAAAAAAAAAAATCTTCTCAGCACGAAAATATAACAGACAATGCGTCTGTCTCACTCTCTCATGTATGTCCTTTGTTTATTCGGCCTATGCCGTTTGGAATGAGATTGGGCAGCGGATGCATCTTATAGGTGGGAGCTGGAGCAGGGAGAGAAGCTTCTCTGCTAATAAGCCTTTTCTAATTCTATTATTATCACTGGCCCGTAATTAAAGACTTGCTTCAGGTTCAGTGCAGGAACTATGGTTTTATCACTTTCTGCCGCTTGTTTACGGTTAGTAAAAACTGTTAAGCTCAACCTTTGAGCATCAATATTTAGAGAGAACAGTCCCTCTAAAAATAAGTGTTGGTTACTCATAATTCTCTTGAAAGAACTGATATGCAACCAAAAAAAAAAAAAGTGGAAAAGCCAAATAAATGTCAACAAACAGATAAATAGTCTCAAAGGATTCAAAGCTCCAAATGACAAAATTATCTTTTAACCAAATGCAGAAAACATCTTCAAAAATTCCAGACAACACTGAGACTGAAACTAGAATAAAAAGATTTTAGAGTTGCCAGCTTCTTGCAGTCTTTAAGCACGAGCAGCAGCAGGGGCACCACCACCAGGGCGAGGGGCCTGACCAGGCTGTCCAGGCTTGGGAGCATCCTCCTGAAATTTTATCATTGTGTGAAAACCATTCGGTTAAATTAACAACACATGTATATACCATGTAAAGTTTTTGAAGCAAGAAAAGCTTAAACCAAATTGATAGCAATAAGAGAGTCCAGAGCTCAGTGCTCACATTCTTATCTTAACTCGTACCAATTACTATTCAACTAACGTTACAGTAATTAAAACCAAGAATCATACTTCTAATAAACTCAACGTTCTAACAACCATAATCAAAAAAATGAAGCAGACCCATTTGCATCTAAAGAGAGATAAAGCAGAACAAATTTTCTTACGCAACAATCAAAGCATATAATACAAAGCCAAAGCAAGAAACTTTGCTTCAGAGTCACAGACAGAAACAACTATAACCCTAAGATAGTGCAGAGTATACATTTTTATTCAGTAATTACAACAACAATGTTTTACTACTTCAAAGCAATGTAAGAGGTAACAGCAGTGAGAGATATACCTTGCGTCTGACGAAACGGGGAGGTGGGGTACGAACCCTACGGTTAGTGCGGGAACGGACTCTCACAACGTGAGAGTGGATAGCACATGAGACACAGTATTGTGTCTTAGCGTACAACTTGGGGAGAGTGTAACCTATACGAATCACCAAAAACATATACAATTACAACACATCAACGACAATGTAAACAAAGAATGATTCAAACAAAACATACCATCGTAGACACTGGCTTCTTGAACATCTCTGATGGCAGCCTGTTCAACGATGTTCCTCACGATGAATCTCTTGATCGCCTTATCCTATATACATATATATCAATCAACAGAATCAGATCAAAACTATTCAGATCAAATCTAGCTACCGGACAAAAGAATTAACTAACCTTGGGACAGCATTTCCCGCAGTTGGAACACCGGATGAATTTCACATGACCACGGTTGTGCTTGTTCCTGCCACCGTTCCTGCGCTTGAAAGTCTGCAAAAAATAAAAACAAAACCACGGATTCAATACAACACAGTCTTTGCTTTCATATCTCCTAAACATACATCTGAGAGAACGGGAAGGACTTGATTTACCATTGTTGCAGTAAAGAGTTTTCAAGCCTCTGTTGTCTCACTTCTCGTTGCGGCGACAGGGGAGGAGTGAGTTTAGACCTAAATATATGCAATACTTCGTCGCTGTTTTTAGGGTTTTATTTATAGTGGGTTTACTGAAATGTTTGGGCCTTCAATGTAAGCCCAGGTCTGACTCAAAATGGACGCAATTTAAAAATATTTTATTTAAACCCCAAATTAATGATGTACAATCAGTCTTTATAAACACTAGATCCTTTTTTGAAAATTTTCAATTTTTACATGTTTATAAATTGTTGCATTTGACATAACATCTTTTTATAAAGTTGAATAGTCAATGTGAAATTATTGTGTTGTTTGTATATCAAAATTGTATTATAAAATAACTGAATTAAAAATTGCTTGTAAACACAATAAATCCAAGTAGTTGTGAGTATCTAAATAATAAACGAATTGATGATTTGAAAGCGTCTTGGCTTTTGAGTTTCCCCATGTGGGTTCTGATGGTATAAACTCGATCTTCACTTCATAGTTTAGCTTGATCTTTTACTCGTCCTTTGAAATGCTTTATGCATTTGATAGATTTGTTATGCATTTGATAGATTTGTTGAAGTATAATTTTGTTGCTGGTGATGAATTGAGTTGTAGTTTACCTGCAAAATATTGTATTTTTTTGAGGATAAAAAATATATTCTCAAACTAATATTTTTTTAAAAAAATAGTTACCTTTTTAATTTTAGGAATTATGCTTGTGAAGATGACAAAAGAAGGATATGTTCATTTATTATTTTACATTGAGTTATGTTTATATTTTTGGTTAGAATTTATTTTTTATTTATTAGTGTTATAGTTATTACAAGTTTCAATATTTAAAATCCAATATTTTGAAAAAAATGTTGATTTCTATTTGTGGCAAAAAAAGATCAACTTTAAAAATCATTTTAGGCCTACCGTTAGTCAACTAACGATATGACTAAATTAGAATGGCCAAAGAAAGTTTATGGTTAAAATGGCTTGTCAACAAAATTTGAGTGTTTTTTTTTTGTTTATAAGAAAGTTGGTGTTTTATATCAACCAAGTTTGAAAGTTGATGATTTAAATGACAAATTTCCCAAATAAATATATAGATAAATTTAATAATAATTAAACCCCCCCCCCAAAAAAAAAAAAAAAAACTTGCAAGTGTGAAAGGTTTGTGAGGATTTATTTTAAAAATCATGTCTTGTTAATTTGTCAGTTCATCTTCATTTAAAATTTCAACAATGTAATAATGTGAAGTGAAGAGTAGTTAATCTTCATATGATTATGTGTTTTGCGTTGTCTGATCACTTTGCTTTTCTCATAGTCTTGATGATTGAGGTCTTGCTTAATCATCGCTCGTGCATTTAACAAATTTGGTGACTTTCTAAATGTGTATTCAATAACTATTGCATTGAATATATATAATGTTGTAAGATGTTATCGGCCAGAAGCTAGTGTGGAGGAACCTTGTACTCTGCTTCTGAAGTTCTGAATATAAGAAAACTGGTGTTACAAAAAAAAAAGAATATAAGGAAACTGAAGACTCTAAGTATATAGTATATATCACATGGGAGAACCATGAGATGGAAATGAGAAACATAGACTTCCTTTAAATAAACTTGTTTAAGAATTCTGATCCTAAATTATACTCTTATCTCTATAAGAAAAATCTAGAATCTAAAACACCTAGGCATTGATTCGTGACCATGCGGAATGGCGGAATGGCTTATGAAACGCGATTCCGCAAGAATTTTGCCAATCAACAAAATGTTGCGGAATGAAAAAAAAAACGCGAAAACGCAAGTTTGCGTTTTTGCTGAAAGAGAAAATTTATTAAGTGGAAAAGTGAGTTTTAGTAGATTATGGTGGAAAGATTTACAAACTAATATTTTCATATTATTAAATTATATGCTAATACTATCTTAAAATATAAAATACATATCAATAATTTTTAATGATAAATAATTATGTTGTAAATAAACTTCTATTATAATTTATATATTAAAAAAATCTATTTTTAAAATGTATTGAAAGATATGTTAGATATTTATAATAAAAACTAAAATGTTTTTAATAAATTTTAGTTGTTTTCACTTTTGTAATAATTAGTTTAATTATTACTAGTTGTTTTTTATAACAAATTAAAAACCATATAAAATATTTTAATCAATTTAATATATANAATTTTAGTTGTTTTCACTTTTGTAATAATTAGTTTAATTATTACTAGTTGTTTTTTATAACAAATTAAAAACCATATAAAATATTTTAATCAATTTAATATATATTCCGCCATTCCGCAAATTTTAAATTTTTCCACGACTTAATTAATTTTTTCCGCAACTTAACTATTATTTCCGCGATTCCGCGATTACGCGATGGTTACCAATCGGAGCCTTAGTATATCACATGGAAACGCGGGAATTAGTGCAACCATAAAGGCACGTTGAAATCTATATTATAATAGTTCACTTCTAAAGCTCCTAAAGCTGTCCACGTCAACAAGTTTGTGGGTCCCACGCGTTTAAATTTTAAAAAGTTATAGTTTTTTTAAAATGACTATGAACAATGAATACACTTTAGCAAAATGGTATAAAACATCTAATTAAGTCTGCAAGTGTGTGGGTTCAAACCAGCAGCTGTTATGTATTTTAGTTTTTTCGTTTGGATTATTATCATATGGGCTTTTTATTTTTAATGTTTTTATATTTTTTTTCCTGTGAACTTATTGTTTAAAGCCCAAAATAGTGGAAAATTCTAAAGTTTGACGAAATCAAACCCAAAAACAATTAAAAATGGATCGAAAAACGAACAACCAAAAAAAAAAAAAAATGAGTTTCATGCAGCACTATCATGTCCTAATATATATTTTTACTGTTACAACATATTTCCTAATATATATCCTCAAAAAATTATGTATGTGAAATAAAATAAAAAAATAGTTTTGTTATTTATGAAATAACTATGTAATTTCTCTTCAATTTTTAATAGTTACTATAATTTCATTTTTATCTGACTCCGGCGGATAGATTTCCACAGTCGATGACGCCGTAGAGAAAAATACGACATTATTCATGAACAAAATCCAAACTTACAAAAAAACATATCCAAACCTATCTATTGGAAC
Source organism: Eruca vesicaria subsp. sativa (assembly GCA_932364175.1). Classification (NCBI taxonomy): domain Eukaryota; kingdom Viridiplantae; phylum Streptophyta; class Magnoliopsida; order Brassicales; family Brassicaceae; genus Eruca; species Eruca vesicaria. The sequence goes on along the minus strand of CAKOAT010162599.1, from coordinate 98,834 downwards.
CCAAACAACAAATATTAGCTTAAATTAAAGTTATTTTCAAATTGATAAATCGTTTAGTACAAATATAAATACTATAAATAAATATTTATATCAAGTTTTGACATCCGATATAAAAACTATTTCCAACATAAAAAAAACAATATAGACATATATTTTATACACTAAAAACTATTTATAATTTAGTTATTCTTATAAACCTTCTTTCGCATATAAATAACATTTAACACATTATATATACAATATTTTCACTTTGCACTCTTGCTACATTCTTTCCATTTCATCATTATTTGGTATTATTAGAGTAACCCACTAAACCAATAACCAAAAAAACACAGATCCCGACCCCGCGCTTGCGCGGGGGCTATGCAGCTAGTATGAATAATACTTGTGATCTTCTAGCTACAAAAAGGCATTGTACATGCTTGTATGAGGGTAAATGTGATCTTTAGGCTGTTACAGTCAAGTTGAGAATATGGAAACCGTTCTGGGTAGCGAGTTAATCATATAAACACCCATCCCCGACTTCTTCACCTTTACTGGAGGCTGTTGTTAATTTGTGCTGCTACTCCTCGAGTATCCTGTTTATTCTTTAAAACTTCAACATTCACACAAAAAAACTGGAGTTATATAAAGGTTGCGACTAACATTATCAAAAAGTTAATGTAACCAACATGTTTCTTTTTTACCAAAATAACCAACATGTTAAACATCTCAGTTTTCCCTTAGTTCTTACTAAGATGGAGAACAATAATCTCAAGTCTCTTTATATTATTATCCTTACTAAGATTGAGAACAATAGACTTTCTCAAATCTCTTTAGATTCGCCAACATACCCAACGCACAACATGATGCATGAAAGCTAGTAGTCTGCGTCATGTTCATCGTGAAGGTCTGTGCTTGTTCATGAGCAACTCCAAAGACATAATTTCCTCTTTAGATGAAGCATCTCATCAAAATATATCGTCTGCTTTTCTGTAAGTATGTATGCATACATCTTGCGCAAATCAACAACTTCATCACGCTCCTGCTGCTACAGCATCTCAAAATTATTCTCGTATGTGTCAGATTGAGTCTTTGAAAAACTTGTATTGTGAACCATCTTGAATCACCAAAGTTGTTTTTTTCCAAAGTAAAAAAGGTGTAACAATCGGCAATTTAATACAGCAACGGTGTATTTTCCGCGATAAAAACATACCTTAGAAAATACTCATTCAGCTTTTAGAGTTGCTTCTTCTTCCCAGAGCAAAAAAAAAAAAAAAAATCTGAAAGTATCCTCCTTCATCTTAACTTTGTACTCCCCCATTCCTTAGTTTCTTGTAAGTTTTTTAGCAGTCATATTAAAAATGTTGTCCATCCTGTGTAGTATGTAGCCTGTAACACCGAGCTTACGTGAGCGCACAACCACATATCCACTATAGAAAAGAAGCAAACCAACATGACTATAAGATAGTGCATGAAAGACCCCAGGGTCGATCAGTTTAGTGGAACGCCTAAGAAACCTACGCCTCAGTCAGTTTAAACCATACATGTCCAAGACAAAGCACCGACCATGAATTAGTATATGGAATAGTAAATAAACAAAGTTACAGAAGGTATATGACCAACCACATACAAAAATACGCCAAACAGAGGACGGAACCAAAAAATATGTGGGGGCAACTAAAACCTGTAAGAACATTATCATGTTGTGAAGCATCTTCCTTTATCTAACCTCCCTAACTTCTAACAACGAAAATGGAGCTTTGACCTGATCTGTAATAGAGTAGAAGATTTAACTGACAGAAAACAAAAGAAAAGTCAGTGTTTCATATTTCAAAACAATTAACATAGATAATGGAAGCTTAGAGTTACCTACTATCTAGCGTCAAATTCTTTCTCAAGCTTCAGAGATGTCATGGCACTTAATGATTTTACACCGAGGAGGCACTTAAACTCTCAACCTGAACGTAAAAACACTGAAACACACATAAAAACACAAACTTTCAATACAGATCATTGCACAATAAGACCGAAACATAGAGAAACCGTAGACTTTACCTTGGCATAAGCATCTTGAAAGGATTTGTAGAAAAAACAATATATGGATCGGGTGGAGAGAAAGTATAATATACACAAGTTCCTTTCTAAAACTTACAACCTAAGCCTCTGTTTCATCTCAGGGTCCGAGTCACCATCGCTTCTCCTTCCTCCGTCTTCTTCTTCGTTTCTTATTTCGCCGGAACTAACAGAAAACCCAATCGAACCCCTACCTTCTTCTCTCCCTCTACTTCTCCCCTAATTAGATGAAACATATTTGCAGAGAAGAAGATAATCGAAGAAGTGGAAGACGAATCGGAAAGGAAGAGGAGATCGAAGAAATTAAGGTTAGCGTATCAGATGTCGCCTCTTCTTAACAAACAGGTCAAGATGAAAACTAAAAAAACACAGGCTCAAAACTATCCAAATTGAAGCCCAAACGTAGCAGGATTTAGATGACGTGGTAAAATAACAACTTTTCATTGGTTGAATTTCCTTAGCTACGTGGACATGGTCAGAGGGGTTTATTAGCCCCTTTTAATAGTGTTAGAGCATGTGCATTGGCGTGTATTTCTCCCGTCCCTCGTCTTTTTTTTCAAAATTTAAATGAAAAAGAAAAATATTACAAGTCTACGTTCCTTATATGGGGACGTATTTTGTCTGTTCTCTTTGTCACGTGTCGTCTCCGGCGGTTCCAATCGAGCAATAGAAGGTATGTTTTTTGAGTCTTCATTTGTTTCTGGAGAGACACAAATGCTCATAAACAAAATAAGAAACTTTCAAAATAATATTAATTTCCTCTCTCGTTCACTCTTTGCATGGTAACAATCTTTAATTATATCTTTCTTTGAAACGTCTCTCTTCCCACCCCCCCTCTCTAAATCTGATTTGGTTGATTTTGTTTTATCCATAATGACAATACTTGCATTTGTGATACCATCGGGTTGTGTATTGGCAGCATGAACATTGTTCTCAATATTTCTTTTATCGCTGCTAACACTCTCACTCTGCAATTCCTATGTGAATGTCAAAACCAACATAATAATCATAGTTATTAAAAAAGCCAGCCAACATAACAATCCAGTTATAAGAAAAGCCAACAATCACATAAGGAAGCAAAATTCGTACATAAGGAAGCAAATCCAAAAATTCTGACATAAGAAAGGAAAAAAATTCAAAGATAACAATCCAAATTCAACTGTCACTACGGTAACTTTGTATTTTTCCTAGTATTTTGCATCACTCGATGTTTGGGAGAGGGTTTGGTACTAACCCCTAGTTCGTTCCCATCCTTCCCGATGTCTGAAAGTGTGAGTTAAGTTCATTAGATTCATGCCTTCTGGTTGATTCCCACCTTCTCCTCCCTAGTTTCCATCCTATCACCGAGAAGCTTCACCTCCTTTACGCACTGACCAAACCCATCAGTCATAACTTCCGTCATTTCCTTAAACATTTGTTCAGTCTCTTCTCTCGTAATCCCATTCTACATCTCTCACTTGCTTCTACTATTGCTGAGAACTTGGACCAGCATCAATATCCATAGTCATCAACTTCCAGAAACGAGCCAACTCATCTGTCACCTCTACAGCGGGATTATCCAGGTTCTTAATATATTCGCAGTTAGACCAGTGAGGTGCTCGAACTAATCAAGGAGAACCTCACCATTTTTGTACCAATAAGACACCAGAGCTCATATTTCTTCTGGATATCCAGCTGGTAATAGAGCATATAATGAACTATCCTTGACGACCATAAAAATATCAACTCCAAAAATTGATGAACACTACCAACCATGAATTCTTCAGGTCCTCCCCTTCATCATCATGTAGAGCGGCCTTTACAGCAGGAAGCAAATGTGGGTCATCAGTATAATATCCAATGCTTTTGCTTGGAATGGGCTCTTCCCCTAAGGTGAACATCCTCTTCGGAAGTTCTGGTAAATCCATTTTACTGCTTGCAAAACAATGAAAAAACAACATCTCAAACACAAAAAAAATAAGAGAGCAGAAACAAACTTACGGAAGACTTCAAGAAGACTTACGAAAAACTTTGTGAAGAGTTCTTGAAGACTTCGCGAAAACTTCATGAATACTTCGTGAAGACTTCATGACTAGTCAAATCTGAAAAGAAACCATTATACATCGAATAAACGGATGAACATATCGTTGGAAAGCAGAAAAGTCGAGGTCCAAAACAGGGAAGTTAGTTCGCTCACAGATACGGTAAAACTCGACAAGAAGAAAGAAGGTACCGACGGAGAAACGAATAGTTTCAGTAATGAAATGAAATAGAGAGGAAGAGCTTACTAGCAGTGGAGTTGGAATACAACAAAAACGGTCTCAGATCTGAAAAAAAAAACAAGTGGTTTAGTTTAATCGACGACAATACTCTGGAAGACGAAGGTGAAGCAAGGTTTACCAGAATAGCAAGGTTACAAGAGATAAAAAGGACGGAGAAGAAGGAAATCGCCTTTATAGTCCTCTGAAATCGCCTCAGAGAAACATCTAGGATTTCCTCGTGTATTTAACTTTTTTTTAGAAACACCAAAAAGTGAAAAAAACATATTTATATGTCCGTAAATTTTTAGGCTTAGGTAAATAAATTTTGGTTTAACTTTGGTTATATTAAAATTTAAGGTGAAATTAAGGTCCGGTTCGGTTTGGAAGACTTCCAAAGAATTCTTCGACCATAAATTACACTGGAAGATTCATGGGAAGTCTTCTAATCCATTCGTCCTAGACGACTTCTCAAGAAGTCTTCTAAAGGTCTTCTGACAGTCTTCCTGATCCTAAAAGCGAATCACTATGCAAAAAACACTTTCTTAAACTTAAAAGAAACTTAGAAAGTGCTTAGATCAAGTTATTAGATAGTCAAATATATATAGGTCAGATTAAAAGAGTATATATATGATTTCAAAATCCAATTCTAAAATTACTAACAATACTACAACATATGTTACCATACCCTAAACCAAAGACTATCATGACTCAATCTACATTTACTCATCTATGTTAAAATTAATCAATTTCAATAAAACTAAATTTCCATATTTTAGAAATGTTTATTAATACATGATTTTATTTTTTCCCTTTGTAAATATTTTTTTATAAAATTTATTAATTATTTATAAGATCTAATCCTTAGACATCCCCCGGAAGATTTCTGGATGACTTATGGACGACTCATAGATGACTTATGGAAGACTTTGATTTAGGCGGAAAACCTAAAATTTCCCAAAATTTAGGATAGGCAAAAACCCAAAATTCTACTAAAATTTAGGCAGGATGTGTAGGAAGACTTCTTTAAAACTTCTGTGAGTCTTCCAGACCCTAAAATTGATGAACCATGCAAAACACACTTTCTTAAACTTAAAACAAAACTTAGAAAGTGTTTAAATCAAGTTATTAAATAGTTACTAAACATATATGGGTCATTTTGAAAAAAAAATTGAAAGTAAGATTTAGAATCTAACTCTAAAAATACATACAATACTATAACATATGTTAGCAAACCCTAAACCAATGACTCATGAGCCAATATACATTCACTCATCTATGTTGAAAATAATTCAATTTCAGATAAATTAAATTTACATCATTGAGAAATGTTTATTATAATATGATTTCAAATTTTTTACCTATCAAAATATGTTTTATAAAATTATAAAATTATTTTTAAGATCTACTGAACAAGAAGACTTATAAAGAAGTCATCATGAGAAGACATAAAAAATGGTAAAGAAGTCTTCTCTAACGGAGGGTTATAATGATAAAACTGAATATAGGTTTTTTGTTTGTTCATAAGGGGGCTGTTGTAATTTCACTAGGCTTTTAGATTACTTTTGCATTTGATTGAATTTGGGGTACACTTTTGTATTCAAAATCAAGTTTTGAGTCATATTTGGCAAATTACATTTCAGTTTATTAGTGTTAATATCAACTATCAAGTATCTTGCGTAGATATTTTGTGTCCAAGTCTATGGTTTCATCTTATAGATAGTCATAACTCAATTCTAAAATTTAGGAGATGTTAATATGCAAGTTTATATATTATTTTCAGAAACTAAATCAAACAATAAATATTATGTTTTTAATATTTTATTCAAATAAATAAGTTTTGCCATAAAAAATTAAACTTGCATACATATTTTTGTAAATTAGATAGAACTGAACATTGAGTATGAAGTTTGACTTTGTGTCGAATACTCTATAGCCATGCGATTTCGATATTCAAAAACCGAATCGAACTGAATTTTCGGTTAACCAAAACTTTGAAAAAATAATTTCAAAATTAACTGGTTTACATTTTTGTTTAATTTTATTTTCTAATTTTTTATCCAAAATAACCGATTTTTTTGTTTGTTTTCGGTTAGAATTGGTATAATTTTCTAAAAAACTTGAATATTTTGGGTAAATTCGGCTATTTTGGTTAAATTTATTTAATCTAGTTATTTTGGTTTGGTTATTTTTGGTATTTTCTATTTTTATATTTTCTTACAAAAATCAACAACCGAACCAATCAAAAAACAAACAAACCATATTTCAAAAAAATTCCCAACTAAACCAATATTAAGATCATAACCGAACTGAAAATCAAAAATTTAGATCTGTTTGGACAAAAACCTCTGAATTGCTACATAATCATACTATATGTTATCTACTTAATATCATATATTTTTATAATACTTACGTCGCGCAAGGCACGGGTCTTATTCTAGTGCGTTGGTAAAAGGGTAGATTTTGAGGGATATATTTTACACATGAAAGTATCTCTAAATTCAATTAAAATCTTTCAAATAAAATGAGTTATAAGAATCTATCAAATTTGAACAACACAATTCAAATCTTTGATTAAATAACTGTAGATTTTAAATTCTTTAAGTAAAAGAAATGTAATATAAAATTTAATAACTAGATTTCAAAATCTTTTAATAATTGTATTTTAAATATAGTAACCAATAACACTAGATTTCAATAAAAGATTTAAAATGAATCATTGAATAACATCAGATTATAAAACCTAAAAATTAACTTGAAATCCACCACGTCACCGCTTTTTACCTACTAATGAACAGTAACTAGTCACAATTTTGACGTGTGCAACAAGTAAGTTAGCTCGATAATATGTTATTGATACAAATTTCATTGTTTAAAATGTTAGCAGTTGAGCCTCAAGGTTTTTAAGTGTAAAATTTTTCAAACTTCATGGTTTTGTATGCAATTTTCCCTTAAAGTTTCCAAGAACAAACAAACAAATTTCATGCTTGAGCCTAATGTTCTCATTGTATCTCCAATCATTGTCAAGACCAACAGTCTGTTGTCCTATAATTTAACATTTTACTTGGATTTGTATTGGACTTGTATTTATCAAGAGATACTTTTTGTAACTTATTATTAAGAGATACTTTGTTTGTGTTTTACGTTGTTCGCCATGTAGCGGTCTTATAGGCATTATTCAGAAAGCAATGCATGGTGAGATACTGAGATGCATGAGTCAAGTCTAACATAGATGATGGTGAGAATAGATGAGGATATAAGAGCATGATTAACGCTATAAGTGTTTGTCAGTTTCTTAAATAAAAATTTTGCTTTTTGTCCAATTAAAAAAAAAGAAGTTAAAATCGAACCAATTGCGAGCTGTCACATGTCGGTGGGGTCCACAAACAGTGAAAAAACCCTTCCATAAATGATCTTTAACTCATGCCTTTCATCACTGGTTTTTGTTTTTAATGTGGCGCCTACACAATATTTTACTTTTTTTTGTTGGGGACCTTGTGCTAAGGTCTCCCGATAAAGATGGTCTAAGTTCTTGCAAAGACTTATCTCTGTATGAAACAATCCTCTTTGGGTCTGCCTAAAAAGGTCCTTTATTAATAGAACTAGAGTTTGGTCCGCCCTACGGACGGATTATTAACTAAAAAAATGATATAATATATCATAAATTTTATTGAATTTTCAAAATATGTTTTATTGAAATTGTAAATAGTTTAATACCAAAAAAATACACTTATACGGCATTCAAAATTTTAAGATTATAATTATACACATGTATATATTATATATTTTAATAACTCATTTTCCGTGCTTTATGTAGGATATGTGTTACTTTTATAAAATAATAATATTTATTATAATATTTTTTATATTATAATTTAACACTTGAATTTGTGATCTAAGGAAAAAAATTTAGGTATTTCAATTTTTATAGTTGTCGTTTGTTTAAAGAAGAGAGTTATCCATGACCGCTGAAATTTTGGAGATAGTAAACAGTTTAACTAAAGAATTTAATAGTTTTGGGGTGTGAATATTGTTTTTTACAAATTTATAGGGGCCTATATTTATAAAATAGTGTTTGATCATTTGGATATGTATTGTGTCGTCATAACTGTTAAATTTGAGAAGTAACTCTTTGGTTGTATATGTAGACAAATAATATATATTATTTGAGAACAAACATATAATTAAAGTGTCAAGGAAAAAGAAACATATAATCAAAGTGGAAATTAAGTGAGAGTGTAAAAAGGAAATAATGTACATATTAGTTTGAACTTATTTCATATGAAAAATTGTTCAGAAAACTTACTATAGATAATAACACTGAATTAGGATGCAAAATTCAATGAGTCAACGCTCTCAGTTTCATTTGCAAATCTAAGATCTGCAAGGATTAACAGCAATGACACAAATGAAATTACCAAAACAAAATGCCCAAAGATGTGATCTCACAAATTTATTATATCAAGTCTAGAATCTGGCAATCTGCAATAGGATCTAAGACCAATGAACTGTTTGCAATTCTTGCTCTTGCTCTCCAAGACTTAGCCAAGGCTTCAACATCAATTCGTCTTTGTGTCAGAGTTTTCTTCTTTCTTGGCTCAACACTATGACCAACATTACACACTATGACCATTGAAGTCATCATTAGAAATGGGTCACCTACATTGTTCCTCCTGTTACTATATCAAAAGATACCCTTTGTAAGCCCATCGATCTGATGGTTTGGTGTTAAAGCCACAATCATCATACCATATACCGTGAAGTATGAAGCTTGTTAGTATTGAGTAGTAGGACCATAAGAACTTAGCCACAGTCTAGTCGTATCCAATCATTGAGTAAATGATCAGCGTGTAAGCTCCCGTTTGTATCGTGTTGTACACATGATTTACACGGCCACCTGCGCCATTTCAAGGACATGTTCTCACTGTGGTCTAACCATTGTTTAAGTCTTCAAGATATCACATAAGAAGAGTATTCAGAATTGTTAACTTGCGATATTGCATATGTAATGGCTAAGTACATTCTAGTAGCTTTTTCATGGTAGAAAGGCTCAATGGCGATAGCGGGTTGAACTGTTTCAGCGTTTGTGGCACCGAGAACAGTATCGTACATGACTCCAAATAAGTTATTAATTTCTTGCTCCTTCTATCTGTTGTGGTTTTGGGATGAATCAATCACATTTTAATAAGATGAAGTTTAATAAATTAAATATGGAAGCATGCTTACATATCCGTTCATGTTTGGCAGAAAACCAAACCAAACCCAACATGATGCCAATATTTTCATGAGACCAATACTGTTTCAAGAAGCAAGCTTTGGGTTGAGTAAAAAATGGCTGCGAGAACTTAGTTCGGAAGCAGAGATCTTTCAATCATGGTGGTGGTGTACTGAGCTTTTTGATGGAAATCCTGGTTTCTCCTGAAGTAGACACTGATGTTCATGTTAGATCTAATACTAATAGTAATGTTTTTTCTATAACATACCGATAAAGAGAGGAGTTGGTGAATAGTTGAGTAAAGTCCACACTCATTTGTGACTTAACTGAAGGTGTAGTGACGTCAAGCATCCAGGTTGCAGTATTGTACATGCCTTGATCTTTGGAACCCTTTCACCCGCCTACAGAATAATGCTTTTAGTTTGAGTACCCCAGAATTTCCAATGGATATAACTAATGATCACATCCAACACAATCAGCGAATAAAAAAATGTGACTAATGATCACATCCAACATAATCACACACTATATGACTTAGAAAGTGAAATGCTGATCAAATGATTGACAATTAATTGAATAAGAATTGTCAATGAGTTGAATCAGGTGGAGGATATAAAACTGGAGAAGCATCATACCGTGGAAGGTCGCAACCTCAGGCTTCCATCTCCAATTGAGATAGTCTGAACCGCGCATTCCATTCCTCTGGAAATCTGAAGCTTCATCAATATAATGACACGATCCAGGTTGCAACAATGAATGCTTGTCGTCATCCTTAACCATCGATACTTTGAACAAATCGCAGTCTCTCATCTTCTCAACCATCATCACCTGCTCCACAGATTCGGTATTGTTTTCCTCAATGGACTCTTCGTTGCAGGAGGCTCCTTCACGTTCCGATCAGGTTTTGTGGTGAGATCAACGCTGTCGGGTTCACTCTCTATTGCCGGAGATGAATGAGAGCTAAGAGAAAACAACAAACCCTAAATATTGATGGCTCCCACTCGAAGAACATGACTAAGGTAATAGTTTTCTAAACAGCCAAAAAGAACGTCAAAGCCCATAATATACACCATAAAACCCATATTCAATCGAGAACAGCCACAAGAAATCTTGAAAGGAGGAAGACACATGGCAGTTTTTTCACTTTTCTACTATGATGTGGCACTCTCTGAGAAGAGAGTGTTCTCTTTTATATAGATAGATAGATGTTTTGTTTCTCAAACAAAAAAAGATGATATATATATATTTATTTATTTGATCCAACAAGAGTACTATTACAATATTTCTAAAATATGTACAGCACACATTCATTTGAGAAGAGGAAGACAAATATATGTATGTTCCATTCTACAAGTCTGATGATTAATTCCCTAGTGAAGATGACAAAATATAGATTTTCCATTCTATAGTAATGTAAAATCAAGCTAGATTCGAACATGGTTTGAAATAAGAGATCTGCTCATTGTAGCTAAACAGAAAACTGCTGCCAACTCCATAGATCCGCGGAATCAAAACCATTAATAGACGCACTAGTTCCGCCACAACCATAAACAGCCTCATGATGATGATGGTGTTCCTCTTCAAATACCAACATTTCTTGCCACACCAATTGCATGTCACTCTCTGTGGACGAACCATGATGATGATTCTCTTCCTCTTCCTTCATCGAGGTCGTTAAACTAGGACTCTTGAGCTCTTCAGAATCCATGATGATCACATCATGATGAATACAAGGCTTGATTATGGGTGTTACTTCGTTGGTGTTACACGTGTGGTTTCCGATATATGTGATGCTGAACAACCTGGGTTCGGACTCTAGCTTCTGCACTTGCTTTGTTGCCTTGCACCCTTGAGTGTATTTATGTGTGCACCTAAAGTAACTTCTGCAAAACATTAATGAACAAAATAAAATTTTAGACAAAATGTATATTCCACAACCAATTAAATCCAGACAACATATGGTAGATATAAATGCGGTCCATGTATAATAATGCACCACCAACATGAATATTTATACACACACGTCTCATTCGTATTGTGGATGAATATATACGTAAAAATAACCTTGGGAATTTGGCATTAAGAATCTGTTTTTGTCCATATTTCCTCCAAGAAAAGGTGTCCTCAAGTATGGTAGACTCTACCGTCCACGTCTCCGATTTCTTCCTGCTCAAAATGTTGTAAACGTATAAATAACAACATTTGGCTTTGTATGTAATTATTAGTTTTGCAACCAAAGCTAAGCGTCTTGTTTGTTTGTGGACCAACATCAACACTAGATCTTAAATGATCGCCTTCTTTATTAGTACGAATCCAAGTCGATTCATTTATTATTATTTTTTTTTTTGGGCAAATGATAGTCGATTCATTTATATTGTATGATCATTACCAAAAAAAAATAGAATCAGAATTGGTTATATTAAACTCTTTACCACTATGGTAAATAAGTAAAAAAAGGAGATACGACCTTAACCTAGTGGTTTTTACTAATATCACAACCGTATCATACTTAAGTCGGGTTCAAACTCTTGCGTGTGTGAATTCTAGTCGGTAACAGAAAAAGTAAGCGAGAAGGTGAAACTTACTTTCTCTTGTAGCATCCTCTTTTACCCTTAACTGGTCCCAATCTTTTCTGACTATCGCCAGAATCCTCAAGCTTGCCGTCGTTGTCGCAGGAAGCATTTTGAGAGCCTTCGATGGTGGTGACAAGAGCAGAGGGAGAGCTGGGTTCGAAGGAATCAAGAGTAGAGATTGTGTCATTGATAAACCCCAAGATTTTCTCCACGAGATCCTTCGCTGGATCTAGACTGGCCGACCCGTGCTGAGAGAGGAGTTGCTGAACCTTAGTGGTCATCTCGTGGCCTTGAACGAGTTGGTCCATAACTATTAGCTTTATTGCTTTGTTATTGCTATTAATATCCATTTTGGTGAATCTGAGGGAGTTTTGGGTGTGTGTGTTTTAATGTTTTCCTCTTTTGGTGTGGGCTCTATGATTAAAGGGAAGAGAAATGTGTGTGTAAATATAATGGAGAAAAGAAACTTGTAATGATGAGATCTTTTTTTTCTTTTGTTGGATCGCTTTGATTTTTTGGAGAGAGGAAGATGTAAGGAAATGAGGAGTAGAGAGATGGACAAAGACAAGGGAATGCGATGAACTTATCCATTTTTTCATCTGCTTATGGGAGCTTCATGACGTTGCATTAGTGACATGGCAATGATGTCACTCGTCCCTTAGTGAGAAGGGAAAACAAGTTTTGCTTAGTTAGGGTTATTCAATTATTTCTATAAGCCTTGGATCAAAATCCGTATCTCATTGATTTCATATGGTTTTTGAAATAGAATCCAACTCGTATTTGATCTAGTAAGATAGTGATTACATTACTTGAATTTATTTAGAACTAGATTTTGATCCGCGCTTGAAAGCGCGGAAAATTTTGTATGATTAAAAATTTATATAATTGGGTTTTGTTTTTATTTAAAGTATGATTTGGTATAAAATCAGCAATCCAAAATTTATGGTGGTAATCGTTTTGCATTAGTTTTTAGTTTCAGTTTTTATTTTTAGATTTGGTTTTTGTTTTTTAGTTTTTAAGTTTCTATTTTTGATTTTCAGCTTTTGGTTTGGAAGCGCGGAAAAAATTTTATGATTAAAAATTTATATAATTGAGTTTTTTTTTATTTAAAGTATGTTTTGATATAAAATTAGCAATCCAAAATTTGTGGTGGTAATCGTTTTGCATTAGTTTTTAGTTTTAGTTTTCATTTTTAGATTTGGTTTTAGATTTTGGTTTTTGGTTTTAGATTTTGGTTTTTGGTTTTTGGTTTTTTGTTTTTGGTTTTTAGTTTTTAGTTTTAAGTTTCTATTTTTGATTTTCAGCTTTTGGTTTGGAAGCGCGGAAAAAATTTTATGATTAAAAATTTATATAATTGAGTTTTGTTTTTATTTAAAGTATGTTTTGGTATAAAATCAGCAATCCAAAATTTGTGGTGGTAATCGTTTTGCATTAGTTTTTAGTTTTAGTTTTTATTTTTAGATTTGGTTTTAGATTTTGGTTTTTGGTTTTTGGTTATTAGTTTTTAAGTTTCTATTTTTGATTTTCAGCTTTTGGTTTGGGTTTTTAGTTTTTAGATCCGCTGAGTTAGTTTGAACTAATATTACTAACAAACAAATCCCAAATAATCGAACATCTAATTTAAAGCTGAAAAGATGACAACTTTAGAAAAAAATTACAATAGTTTATTTTGTAAATTAACAAAAGAAAAAATATAACATGCGTTTTCAGTTTTGGATTTCGAATTTTAGTTTTTAGATATGGTTGTTGGTTTCGCTTTACATTTATTTTTTTAAAAATCAGTAAATTATTTAAGAAAAATAAAATAATAAACTATTTAAAAGTTGCCATTGAAATTTATCAAAACAAAGTGATTTTTATTAAAAATAAAAAAATACATTAACAAATTTTAAAGTACATGATTTAATAAGTGATTAATAATAGAAAATTTTGTTTTGTTAAAAATATTAATTACCTTTGGGCCTGAAAATAGTAATTAATTTTTTGATCCATTAAGGGGGAAAATTATTCAATGTTTTTTGAAGTTTTTCCTTAATACTAAGCTCAAAAACCAAATCATATAATTTGTCCTAAAAACAAAAGTAAGCCCAAGATTCTATCCCACAAATAACGGCCAGTTTAATTTAAGTAATTCGGTTCAATCAACTATATGGCTTATATTATTTGTAACACTCTAAAAATGGTCCAAATTTAAATGACAACTTGTATCCGTAGATAAAAGAATGACTATATTTTAATAGAGTAGATAATAAGTTTTTCTTAGGGTCACATTTTGAGTAGTACTCTTATGTATAACAAGTACTAGTACTCTAATTATATCTGTCTAAAAACGTTTGTTACTGCCCCAGCTCATCTAAGTTAGACTGATTACGCTGAAAGAATCATATGAATAAAGGTTATTTTGACTCTAGCTATAACTCATTCGCTTTCCAGTTAGACTAACCTATCAGCTCACTTCAATAATATAAAATGCGAGTATCAAATCTATACTTTTCTACCCAATTTTATTTTCTAGAAGCTATTTAATATTAGTCTTAATTTTAATAATATTATAATGACACGAACGCTTTGAATGAAAAGTTTTTTTTTCAGAATCACTGTTATTTTTCGGAAAAGTTTTAGTTAGGCATATATTCGCTTTATATATAATATAAGTTAGCTTCGTGAAAAGGCATAACTATTTATCATGCTTTTTTATACTTATTTTTTTTATGTGGTAGAAGTGGACTAAATTCTACATTGTCCCACTCACTACCATCTTCATTCTATTTTAACCCATCTTAAATTTGATTTTTTTTTTTTTGCTCAAAGTCTAAATATGGTTATAAAATCAACAACCCTTAATGAATCAGTATTATGTGTAATATGAATTACTAGAAACTACTTTAAATTACTAGAAAACTACTATGAACAAAAAACAAACTACTTTGAATTACTAGAAACTACTACGAAAAAAAAAAAGTGGGGCAGTGGAAAAAATGGTGGGGTAATTAGAATAGTTATTTTCTAACTGGGGTATATTAGAATACTTTCCGGTAGCAGTGGCAGATTCACTGGTCGGTCGCTCGCTATATCAATGCATATCATTATTCATCACACACGTTCTCTTCGCTTAGAGATGTCTACTTGGTCTTCTGGCCGGCCCCTCACAGTCCCTTAACCAAATTCTTTTTTCTTTAACCAAATTAAAGATTGGTGATAGTTATCTAAGATCATAATTAACTGGTAAATATGATAACAAAATAGTAGGCTAGATTACAATTTGTAGACGTTTGTCAATATTACAGTCAGATAATCTCCAATGTATTATTATTCCATTTTTAAAATATGATCACTCTATAATGGAGCTATATTTAAATAAAATATAAAATATTGACTAAAAATATTTATTATTTTATTTTAGGGTGTAATTTTATTTTTACCCTACTGTGATATAGTGGAAATAGAATAAAACTTGAAAAAAATACTTCAGACTTAGTTCTGATTATAGAAATAAAGAGGAGTTAAAATGTTTTCTTACAAATGTAAATGAATAATGTTTTTTTCTATGAAAGTGACTTCTTTTTTATTGTATTGTAAATTCAGATGAATCTCGCTGTGAATTTTTGATTTATTTTTAAAAAATTGAGACAAAAACACTTTGTGTTTTTTTTACTAGACTTGTGGACAACTAAAGCAAATAAACAAATTATTGTATTTAATCTTTTTACCTTTTATATTAGAATTGTGTAAACATGAAAAGTTCAAAAAAAAAAAAAGAACTTTCCGTTTCTTGTTTACACCGTACTATCCAGTCGACAACATTCCTATACTTATTTAATATTTTTTGAAAATGTAAATCCACATGACAGCAAGTTGCTACGCCAAGTTGATAGTACGAAAATAATCCAAAAAGGGTTTTGATGGGGTTTCAGATTTTTTTTTGTTTGTTATGGTTCTGCCACTTTTATATAAACCTATTTTTTATGAAGCTTTCATGATACCACTGTTAAATAGTTTCTATCAATCAAAGTTGTGTGCCTGAGTTTTACATGTTTTACTCATTCCATTCTGATTAAGGTTTTTTTATTGTCGATTATATATACGCTGATTAGCTAACAACTACACACGTTAGATACGTCAATTGATTGTTTATCTCCAAAAAATTCAACTCTTGAGTTAATAATATACGAATTATTTTCGTTACGATAAGAAAAGGTATTAGTGTATTTTTACCACCTTCTGTTTTTGTTGAGATTTTCTCTTTGTGAAGTCTTTTAATACGCTAACTGAACAACAAAAATATGGTTAACCACAAGGTGGTGTAGTGATATGCGAGTTTCGGGACAATCCGGGTTCGAAAACACCCCATTACATTTTATTTTATGGTCATTTGACTCATTTAAATATGTCCGAGAGGATCTATCCGTAGGCTGTACCTCCACCTGGGAGTTAGGTATATGTCTTTAATAGACCCAGATTTAATCTTTTATTTAGCAAAAAGAAACAAAAATATGGTCATATATTGATCAAACATATCAAGAATACAAATTAGTAAATTTGTAACTAACTATTGACTAATGGCTTATGTAATAAGAGTAATTATTGTGTTCATCCCCTACGAAGAATCTCTAAATGCACTAACCAATAGAATTATATTATTTTATATTCAATATTAAAAAAAATATTGTCGAGTTATATTATATTTTAACAATTTTAAAATAAAAATAAATAAAAAATAATAGTAGCTGCAAAAAAAAATTAATTTTTTTTAATACTATTATCAAAACACTAAACCTTAAATCCTAAACCTTAAACCTTTTTGTAAATCCTAAAACCTTGGATAAATCTTTGACTAAAAAAAATATATTTTTAATACCGTCAGCAAAAACTAAACCTAAATCCTAAACCCTTGAATAAATTTTAACCCTTGGATTAATCATAAATCCTAGGGTTTAAGATTAATCCAAAGGTTGAGGATTTATCCAAGGGTTTAGCGTTTAAGATTTAGGGTTAGTGTTTTGATGACGATATTCGAAATATTTTTAAAATTTTTTTTTTGTTTGTAATTACTATTATTATTTTTTCAATTTTAAAAACATAATATAACTCGATAATATTTTGTTTTATTTTTGAAAAAATAATGAATATGAAACAATAAAATTTTATTGGTAGGTAAAACTAGAAATTCACTATAAGTGGTAAATCCAAGAATTTTTCATGTAATAATGTACCAGTAGCGTTAAAAGGACAAAATATTTTATAAAATTGCAAATTTAGGAAATGATTTTGGTTTTTGTTATTTTGGCGGATATAGTTTCTCTCTCATACTCTCCTAGAGAGAGAATTCTCTCTCGATTCCTCTTCCTTTTTTGATTGTTATCTTTTAGAAAAGGTTGAGATAGTTTTGAGTGTGTGAGAGTCTCTTCTTTGTTTCGCCGGATTCGGTTTTATCCGACCGGTCTCAGTCTCCGGCATCCTTGCTTTCTCCTCCGGCGAAGGATGGTCGGCTTTGTCTCCGGAAAGAGAATAGCTTTTTTAGCACCGTTTATCCCCGGCTTTGTCTCCGGGAGGCGGTGGCTTCTTCAGCACCGTTTATCGCCGGCTTATCTGAGGTTCCCCGTCGTATTAGAAAGACCTTTGATGGGGTTTGGTTCCGAGTTTGAATCGGGTGGGTTTAGTTTGGTTTGTGGTTCTTGTGATGTCGACTTTGTCATATTGGATGAGATCTCGAACAGATCGATGAAGCTCTCCGATGATGAAAAGTTGAACATATCGGTTAAGGGGAAGGGATGGTTTTTCATCGCCTTCGTTTCGTTTGCAACGAAGATGAAAAGTTTGTCTCGGCCACCACTCCGTGATCCCTTTGCTTCGCCGACTCTCAGCTTCAATTTCCCGATCAGATCGGTGTGTTTGGAGTTGATCGTAGATGGTGATTCCTTGAAGGTGGTGTGCTCGCGATGTCTTCAATTGGATGAAGATGGGTTCAAGCTTGCTTCGGCGTTTTACCGCCGGTTTGGGAAGAAATACGGCGAGGCCGTATCGGGAAAAACAAAGGATCGATGGGTTGACGCGTGTTCTCGGTGAAGAGGTGATGGAGACACGTGGGGACGGTTCTGGCTTCATCCGTTGGTTTATTTCGATTGGGCATGTGGCCAAAGTTCGGGTTAAGTGGCCCATTAGTTGTTTTTGGGCTCTGGTTTTGTAATAGAGTGTACTTGATGGTTCAGCCTAGTTGTAGTAGTATGTCGGGATTGGCCCAACTCTCAGTATTAATAAAATAAAAGATACAACACCATCAGAAGCCAATAACTCCTCTCCACATTCGTGAGCAGATTCATAAAGGAGATCGTTATAAATACTCAAAAGCGTCGTTGTTGTGTCTCACCTATTTTCATTAATTCAAAAAGTTGGTTCTCTAGCCAAAGTTAAATGCAATTTAAAACAGCTGGCAAATTTATTATTTGAAACTTTTTTTGGTAAAATTATTATTTGAAACTTACTATATAAAGTCCTATTCGTCGACATGATTACTAAAATTTATTAGGCCAGCATTTTTGTTTACAGACCCGTCCCCGCAACGCAAGTAAAACATTTGCTGTAGGCCACTAGATATATTGAAAGATTTAGGATGTTGGTCTGGTCTCATGGTTAACTAATTTGACTTTGTATAAGCGTATGCCCCTGTTCAACGCCCCCTATCCTTCTATTTTAACGGTAACTAGATTTTGATCCGCGCTTGAAAGCGCGGAAATTTTTTATGATTAAAAATTTATATAATTGGGTTTTGTCTTAATTTAAATAATTTTTTGGTATAAAATCAATTCACCATAGTTTGTGGTGATGATTGTTTTTCATTAGTTTTTAGTTTCATTTTTTAATTTTAGGTTTTGTTTTAAATTTTTGGTTTTTAGTTTTAATTTTATATTTTTGATTTTCAGGTTTTGGTTTGAGTTTTTTAATTTTTAGACCCGCTGAGTTAGTTTGAACTGATATTATCAACAAACAAATCTCAAATAATCAAACATCTAATTTAAAGCTGAAAATATGCAAAAAAAATTAAAAAAAAATTGCAATAGTTTATTTTGTAAATAAACAAAAGCAAAAAATATAACCTGCGTTTTCAGCTTTTGGTTTGGATTTTAGTTTTTAGAGTTAGTTTTTACATATTTTTTAAAAAATATATAAATTATTTAAGAAAATTAAAACAACAAATTATTTAAAATTTACCATTGAAATTTATCAAAAAAGTGATTGTTATTTAAAATAAAAAATACATTAACATGTTTTAAAGTACATGATTTAAATAAATGATTAATAATAGATAATTTTGTTTTGTTAAAAATATTAAATTTTGGGCCTGAAAATAATAATTGATTTTTTTTATCTAGTAAGGTGGAAAGTTTATTCAATGTTTTTTGGAATTTCCCTTAATACTAAGCCCAAAAACAAACCATATAATGTTTTAAAGACAAAAGAAAGCCCAAGACTATATCCCATAAATAACCACCGGTTTAATTTAAGTAACACGGTTCAATTAACTATATGATTTGTATTATTTGTAACACTTTAGAAAGGGTCCAAAATTAAATGACAACTTGTATTAGTAGATAAAAAGAATGACTCTATTTTAATAGAGTAGATTATTTTATAGATTTTTGTATTTTTTTCAAGGGTGAATTTGATGAATAATCACAAGAGATCAAAATATTGAGAATATAATCATTTGAATAGTATTTACTGTAGGATTGGACAATTTCACCACCAACTTTTATATTCTCTCTTGTAAGTGCGTGATAATGAAATAAAAAAACAAAAGCATGTGCTTCTTCATTCTACTAGTTTTATGATAGAGAGTAGCTTGTAAAATATATATCATACACAAAGCTTTCTATTTTTAAAATGAAATATCCAAACACTGACATAGACGACAACATCTGACCAAAAACTATATTATGACATGTATAATATAGTATGGTCATTTAAGAAACACATGCACTTTCTGCTAAGATCCATATGATACCAATTTCATATATGTTGTAAAAAAATGCATTCTTAAATGGTGAACCATAAATTCTAAATCCAAACCGTAGTTCCTAAATTCAAACCCAAAAAGGACGACATCAATATTAACGCTGTCAAGTAAACTTTAAACCCTAATGCCTATACCTAAACCATAAACCTAAATCTAAAGCCTTATCCCTAATCCATAAACCTAAATCTAAAGCCTTATCCCTAATCCTAGATCTTAAACCCAAACCATTAAGAAAAGACATTAACATCTTCAGCAAAACCTTCATATCAATGTCAAAGTTTATGTTTATGGTCTAGAATTTAGGATTTGAGTATAATGTCTAGGGATTAGGTTTAAGGTTTAAAGATTCACCATAAAAAAGCAACTAAGTACTGTTCAAAGTAAAACGAAGTTTACCCCTAAGTGTGACATACAGAATTATATAATAAATGATATAGTCTGATGCATGTGTTGCTATGTGGACCGAAAATTGTGAGACTATATGTAAACTTGTAATTAATAACCCTGTTGGAACTATATTATATATAAAATAGGATTGGCTCGCCGTACGGGTGAAAAGTTAATAAAACTACTTTATATAGATTTATATTAATTTTATTAACCATTTAAAATAATTATAGATTGAAAAAGATATTATAAACAAAAAAATAATGAAAAGAATTATAAGAACATATTGTTATTCTTAATAATAATTTTTGGTTTGAATTAAAATGACAGTAACTTTCATTATTCTCTATTTTTAGAGAATACAAAATTAACAAAAATAATTCAGAGAAAGTATAATAGATATATTTTTATTATTTCTATTTCAATTTGACATAGTAAAAAAATTTAAATAAATAATAGTATAGTTATATTTCAAGAAGATTCAAGTTTAAAAAAGCATTTACACAAATTATTTATTTCATGATAATAAATTAGTCTACATATAGGCCAAATCAGTTAAAATACAATTTGATAAAATAAATTAGATCTAAATTTTAAAATACTAGATTCATCATAAATTAATAAGAGAAAAATAATAATTAATATTTTCTAATTTCACAGGAAAATGATGTTTTAGAATATATATTTTCATATCATATTTTGTTTTTCAATTACAGATAATAATTATATATGGAATGAAGTATCAATTTACTTTTGGTGTTTTACTGGTTAATTATGTTTTGTAACTTAGATTAACTTATTCCTTCCAAAAGTTTCTGATTCCGACCAAATGTGTTCATTGTTTTGAAAGGTTCAGTTTTAGTTGGTGACACTCATACACAAATACAAAAGTTTGACATCAAATAACATGTTTTTACCAACTGATTATTACGAAACAAGGATTTTTTCCATATGTTATAGAGAGATGGGAATATTAGTTAACAAACAAAATTGGGAAACAAAGTACAATCATGCCTCAACTATATCTGGATATAAGATGATAAAATCATTTATTAATTCTGCTGCCCAGTAGCAGCACATCCTTTCTTCTCATACACCTTCATCATCCGAGTCTCCCACTTCCCTTACATAACTAGATACCCTCATATTGCAGTCTTACATGTAGCCCTGTTGTGACCACTTTGTTTGCAACAGCTACATATGTGAAGCTTACGTACAGGTTTCATCTATATGGTTAAAAATTTATAAAACATAAGTAACATAAGGCAATTAATAGGCATTGTACCCGAAATTCGCCTCTAGATAAGAAACGAGATTTCTTAGGACGTCCAGGTGGTCACCTACTGGCAGGAGGGACGACGTCAAGATGCGTAGCCGATAAATCAACATAAAGTGATTCAACATTGATTGCCTCTGTCGCATGGACTATGTCTTTCTCATATGCAGAAACAAGGGATTGAACACTTATTTTGGCCACAACAGAGGCAGCTACTGCATGTGGACAAGGTATCATCAAACACTGAAATTCAAAACAGCTGCATGACCTCGCAGTCAAGTTTACATGAAATGATACACCAGCCTTGTCAATCACCTCATATTCGTATTTTTTAATCATATTAACACCAAATCCACTACTTAGATCAAAATTTGCAGCAAGAACTTCCATAACACGTGGAGTAAGATTATTGGGGGTGTTGCACACAATTTGACGATGCGCAGCGAACCACCGCATCAGCTTAGATCTGATAAATTCAAGCAGAGGGAGTATAGGATATGCTCTAGCCTCTCAGAGTGCAGAGTTAAAAGATTCCTCAACATTACTCGTCATAATGTTGTACCTTTTCCCAGCAAAATGCGAACGAACCCAATGCTCAAAACCAATACCAATAAGGTAATCAGCACAGGATGGATTCAGCAACTTTATCTCATTGAACGCTTTATAGAAGTCTGATAGTCTAAATGCACGTGCTGTTTTACTAACCATAAACCCAAGATGCTTATCCTTGAATTATGTTTTGATGTTCCTTTTAAAGTGTAAGATACATACACATTGGCTAGCAGCGGGATAAACTTGCAAGTAATAGGGTAAAATGTGTGAATAGAAAAGGCCAATTGTAGAAAATAAATATAAAATTGCATCCGTAAGAATAGGATAATTGAATGCATAATACCGGTTATCAAAAATATATCCAAGTATTCAGGTATAACCTATTTGTACCAGTTTCTAAAATATAATGGTAGTTGGATACCTTGGCAATACCAGTGTATATGGAGGCATGACGATCAGAAACAAATACAATATCATCGACATTTGGAACAATTCTTAGCAAATTGGGTAGCAACCATTTCTAGGCATTGTTATTCTCTCCATCAACGATAGCTATAGCAAGGGGGAAAACCTGATAGTTCCCGTCTTGAGCAGACGCTACCGGCATACTTACCCCTTAGGTGAGTCTCATCCACGACAACAACCTTCCTCATGAAAGAAAAACCTACAACAAAAGCCCCCAATGCAACAAATAGAAACTTGAATATATGACCAACTCCTTCAACAAAATCTATTTGCATTTCGGTGACTGATCCGGGATTTGCATGAAGGAGTCTGTCCAAATAGCTAGGTAAGAGGTTGTATGAAGCACCAGAACTTCCTTTAGCATAATCCAAAGAAACCTCCCTGGATCGCCATGCCTTCCAATATGATATTCTAACATTGTGGTCACCCTGCATGACCTGCATAATCTCAGCCGGATTAGTAGGGTGTTTATACGTTTGTTATGATGCCAGGTTGCGTACTTTGGTATCAGGTAACATAACGGGGATTCATAATAATATCTCAGTGGTTAAGGTAAAGAAAATGTAGTCAATGTTAAGCATACATGCAAGCAAACAGCCATTTTATATTGTAAAAATTCCTAAATATAAGTTAGGGATACATTTTTCAGTTATCAAGTAACGATAATGTAAACATGCATACATATAATTAGACATTTGTCGGCTAAAATAAAAAGTTGGGTGCATACCTGCCCTATCATCAACAGAGAAAGAGTGATGATTTTCAAACCGACGGATCTCAAATAGGTCACCGTTCCTGAGACGAACTGCATAAATGCGCCACTTACAAGTGCTGCTGTAACACCTTAGTACCATCCCATCTGGCGCTGATCGGGAAATACGTAATCTAAACTTGTTCCTT
Organism: Eruca vesicaria subsp. sativa; assembly: GCA_932364175.1. Lineage (NCBI taxonomy): Eukaryota > Viridiplantae > Streptophyta > Magnoliopsida > Brassicales > Brassicaceae > Eruca > Eruca vesicaria. The sequence goes on along the minus strand of CAKOAT010162599.1, from coordinate 75,160 downwards.
ATGGAATACATTGCAATATGGTGCTTAAATGATTCCCTTTATTGGAAGGTCATGCCAACAAAGACATCATCGGTGTTGTTTTTTTAGGTGACCTACATCCCCCAACAAAATAAAGGTAATGTATTAAACATGCAAAAAAGTTAATTTAAAGCTGTAACTATTTTGAAAATTTAGAAGAATATTTGGCTAATTTAACATTTAAAATCAGTATATTCTTTAATTTAACATATCAGATCCGGTTTAAATACATAATACCGTTTTTCAAAAGATAACATATCCAGTTTAATCTAATACATAAGATAATCCCGAAACCGAAGGACCAAAAGTCGAGCGAGAATAGTTTTCACAAAAAAAAAACAACCATCCAAACATTCTAAGACTTCTTTCTACACCCACCATTATCTCTTGCTACTTCAGATGCGGAGTCATCAATGATTACAACCGAGTTACCAGCAGCCCTTGTGTTAGTCCCACCAAACCCAAGGCTAAGATCAAGAGACGGGTCTCCAGCATTCATTCCATAAGTTGGAGAAGTTGAAAATAATTTTTTCCTTGTCTGAAGAGTTTCCATAACATTGTCTTTCATGGTAGGCACAGCTGCATTTGATGATTAATGAAGATACAGATAAAAGACACTTTATAAAATAAGATTAACTAAGTAGGGCAATATAACAATTACTATTACCATGTATGGTACCGACAACAAAAATCTCCTCAGAAGAATCAGAGGATGAGCCTCCAACACATGCGTCTTCCCTACAACCTCCTTTGGTATGTGGTGGAGATGGCACTAGAGTTATATCAGAAGATAGGCGTATGATGAAAGATGATGGCTGATGAAGCGGAGGTTGGGAATCAGTCGGAGTGGCAACCACATGGTCACCTTCCCAGTTGTTAGCATCATCAACAATGTCAGTATGTGGAGAGTGTGGCATATTGATAGATCGGTTGCATTCAATGTCCAAGCTAGCACCACGAAAGATGTCAGAAGGGTGGTCTGGTGAAATGGGCGTAAATGCCATAGCATGAGTCGCATTTACGGTGCCACACACATTTGCAGTTCCACCTGTTAAAACGAAATGAGTGGGAGGCCATGTACCAAAAATTATGAGGGAAGTTATGTGTAAATTTTTGGTAATTTCTTATATTAAAATATTTTATTACCGTGATGGTTTAACTGAGTCGCAACTGGGATTCCGATGGGGACTTCATAGTCCTTGTTAGGAGGAACTGTTTGAAGCGGAATGGGACTATAAACTGGGGCAATGTTCATGCCATCATTTCCCGGTAATGTAGATAGAGCGAGCTGAATCTCAAGGGGCATACGGTACATATCCAGGAGCTGTGGTTGAGTACACACCATCTCAAGCATCCTAGTTGTGCAGGAAAATGGACGATTACCTGACATGTCTAATCATTTTTATAACAAAAAGTTAGGACAGGTCAGAAAAAAAAATTATAAAGTCGAGAACAATAAAAAGCTGTTCAAGTACCTCTTATGAACTGACGATGAGCAGATTCCGAAACTCCAGGACCAAGAAATCTTGTGTTACCAAACAAGAAAGAAGTCCTGCAGTAGAACTGGTGTCTTGCAACTTCTTGAGCACCAGATGTCACAAATAGAACAAGAAGATCGCGAGAATCACTGAGACTCATCATAACTTCTACATCTCTTGTCTCCGAGATGTTGACCGGTTGAGGTCGTGGACCGTTAGGCACAAGTATCCACTCAGACCACTGATAAGTGAGAGCAAGAGGGGTGTCAGAGCCAACTCCAAACGCATCCTAACAATATTCTGAAAATCTTCAAAGGTCTCATTCTCCCGAGCTAGTATAGCTTCACCATAATAGTCAACAAAGTTCATAACTCCAATCTCCCATATGATCTTTCACCCAAACGCCTTGTTCAAGGTGTAAAATCCTTCCCATCTATATAAAAGGAAAAAAAAAAAACTAGGTAAATAGCAAATACGTTACTGAAACTGTAGATCTAATTGAGTATAATATGTAAACACTAAACGAACGATACCATATCATATATACACCATACAAAACCCTAGAAGGTAAAACCAGATATTACGAAAACCAGGTAAAGGATCCATCTGGAACAAATCAAGCCTAACTATTATAGTATACCCGGGTAAGTTTTGTAACTAAAAAAGGTGTTGATTCGGAAGATCTAATTAACTAACACGAACCCCAAAAATGACGTGTTCTGCAACAGATGTAAACAATAAAAAAATGAACAGAAAAGGTAAAGACCCCACATCCCAAAAATAGACCGACAGTTTTGGTGCAGAAGAAGAAAAAATAATTGTCACCGTTTCGGAAAGATGCTTCGCAGAAACGATAGTAAATTTAAGAAACTGGAAAATGATGGTTTAGTTTGAAGAAATGAATTCAGCGACTGCAGATTTATAGCGTGAAACGAGGAAGAAACCGGAGATAGATATAGATATATGCAGAGATGGTGAATCCAGCTCACATATGACAAGACGCGAAGCCTAGGTCTATGACATCGTAGGGTCATGATTAGGAAACTGAGAAAACGTTAACTGACAGAGTGGAGAAAATATCTTTGGTTAATTATTTTTTTAATTCACTTCCCTCCTTTTGCCACACGATTAGGGTTTTGGAGTTTCCGGTTGCATAATTTAAATTTGGTTAACTCGATAACAAACCGAGTTTCTACTGGGTCTGGTTCGAGTAGATAAGATTAGCTCCACTGCTCCCAGTAGATGACTGACACCTGTCTAGTTCTTCTCTCAGACGAGTAAATCATTGGTACAGTTTTTAAAACATACGGACACTAACTTTAATCGAAACTTCCGGTTGCTCGGAGAAAAAGGAAAAATGTCAAGGTCGGCGAGTTCCTCAGCAACCACTCCAGAAACTACCGGGAGCGGTGGAGCTAATCCTCTGTGTCGGTGTGCGAAACAAACATCACTTGCCGTTTCGTGGACTGACGATAACCCGGGTCGTCGTTTCCATCGATGTGGGGAACATGGCTTTGTCTGTTAGGTCGATAAGAAACCGCAAAAGATGTGATAGAAGGTAAGTTTATTGGAGGCAAGAGATCAAATCCGTCTACAGAAGCGAGAGACAGAAGCTCTGCGAGCTTCATTAAACGAAACTACAACAATGTTGGAGACAGTCAGGGCAAGGATGAGGCCTCGTGATCATGTGGAGGTAGAAGATGAAAATCAGGACATGTACGAGCGTTTTCAAGCATCTATACAGACAATTCGGAGAATGATGGTTTCCACATGGATCTTAATTATAGTTGCCACGACTGCAATAATTTATAATTGTAGAAAATAAGCGTAATATTCTACTTTCAATCTATTGTTTCAACTACAAACTTGTTTCAGAACGATGTAAGGGCATGATCGATCCCCTATGTTTCAATAGAAAAACACTTTCAGTCTGTTGAATATGTGTTTCGGGTAAATGATAACAAATAATTACAATCACGGATTCTTGAAATACCGATAATCTTACTATTTTGTCAGTGAAATTCTAAGATAAAAGGCTTAGATAACCTGCTGGAAGAATCATCTTTTTAGAGAATCCGGTGAATCATCAAACACATATTTTGTTAGTTTCCTGAAACGTACTTCAACTTATTCTCTCCAGTAATCCCGACAATATCTGTCATAGTGCTTCTGTAGATGAAGATACGTATGTTTACACGAGATTTGGTCGATTTTTATTGATAGAGAGAGAACAGAAATTTCACTCAGTTGATTATGACTATATACCTAATTTCGGAAAGGTGATGGTTATTCACCTAATATATTTTACGATTGTGGTTATTCACCGCAATAAATCTATTATATATAACATACAATAGTTTTACTTTGTTATTTATTTGCATCAGGAATGCATGGGACACATATATTTTCAAAAGAACGTGACATACGCAACGGTGTAGAGCTTCTCACTTGCTGAATTAGAGCTTGCCATTTGTAACAATCTTGTTGTTGTTGATATATAATTGTGTGTGGGTTCGATATCTAGTGCCTTTGCATTACAAGTAACAAATTGTAAAAGGTACATAGTTTTTTTTTCTTTTGGTCAAATAAAGGTAAACTAGATTTTTGACCCGCGCTTAACAAATTGTAAAAGGTACATAGTTTTTTTTTTCTCTTTTTTTGGTCAATAAAAGGTAAACTAGATTTTTGACCCGTGCTTAAAAAGCGGGGTACAATTTTTATTGTTTTATCTACAGATAGATCGACAAATCTTTTGTTTTGATGATATAAAATATCACTATCTAATATAACTTTTTTAAATTAATGCATATTTTACTTTATTGTTATCATCAATATCAATGTAAATATATTGTATGTAACTGTGTAGTTTTATTATGGAAAAATAATATCAATTAACTACGTTTGGTGCTGGGAAGCGGATCAAATTCGCCTTGCCTGACCCGCCTTACACGCAAAGAAAATATATTTTATCTGCATCCGTCCCACTTAATTTTACGGGTAATCCGCGGAACCCGCAGATAATTATTAAATAATTATTTTTCTTATGGGAAAATTGCATAAAAATCATCAAATTGGCAAAAATTTGCACTTTAAACCTTGAGGCTTAACTGCTAACACTTTAAACAATGAAATTTGTAACAATAACATATTAAACATCGAACTAACTTACCTGTTGCAGAAGCCAAAATTGTGACATGTTACTGTTCACTAGCAGGTAAAAAGCGGTAACGTGGCGGTTTACCTAAAAAAAATTAGAAAAAACAAATAAAATTAGATAAAAAATCAATATAAATTCTAAAATTTGATATAAATTCAAGAAAAAAATAAAACAAAAATTCAGAAATTTAAAACAAAAAATAAATTTATAAATTTAAAATTTTATAATAAAAAATAAAAATAAATAGTAAAAAATTGATTAAAACTAACGAAATAGTAATATAATAAAAGAAAAAAAAAATTAAAAAGTGTAAAATCGATAAAATATAGAAAATAGGAAGTTATAAAAAGCTGGAAAAAAATAAAAATCCAAATATCAAAATATTAAAATTGAAAATGAAAAGTACTTGACCCAAACCTCTTTGGTGTTTAGGTAGACATATAATCGTTCAGATGTCCGGGTTAATATCCTTAGATTCATGTCTCCCAAAGCCTAGAGTTATAATTTATTACATATTATATCTGTGGTCTAACTGTTTTAAAGTTGAAAATCTATTTTTTTTTTTTGTAAATAGATTACATGAAGAATAAATTAAAAAAAAAAGAAAAAAAAATTTACATGCTGAAATTTCTAATTATTCTCTTTTGAGTTTTGTTTGAATCCATACATATCAATCATTACATATTTTTTTCCGAGACATCGATCATCTACTCTATTAAAATAGAGTCATTATTTTTATCTACTGATACAAGTTGTCATTTAAATTTGGACTCTTTCTAGAATGTTACAAATAATATAAATCATATAATTGATTGAACCGTATTACTTAAATTAAACCAACAAAATTAATGTAAAAAGACGACCTTAATGTAAACTACCTTCAAAATACGACAGATATCTATGTGTATACCAAAAACACATATTTTCTCCTACAAATATGGAATGTTCTAAAAGAATATATATCATCAAAATATGGAATATGAAAATCTACTAATTATACTTAAATTAAACCAGTAATTATTTATGAAATATAGTTTTGGACTTACATTTATTTTTTGAACAAATTATATAGTTTGGTTTTTGCGCTTAGTATTAAGAAAAACTTCAAAAACATTGAATAAACTTTTCACCTTTAAAGATAAAAAAATCAATTATTATTTTCAGACCCAAAAGGTATTTAATATTTTTAACTAAACAAAATTATCCATTATTAATTATTTATTAATTATTATTATTTTTTTTACATCAAACGGCTGTTCTATTACTCAAACGACTTGAGGTGGTCTGGGTAACCAGACCGGAACATAACAACCAACGTACACAAGCTTACGATAAAAGGACCTAGCTAACTTAGTTAAAGAATCAGACGCGCCATTCTGATGTCTAGGGACATAAGTGATCTTGAAGTCTGAAAAGCAGATCTTCAGCGTCATCAACTTTTCCAACTCCGTCGAGAAGCTAGGCCATGCCTGAGGATTCCTAAGCATTTTGATCATCTCCTTACAATCAGTTCCAAAGCTCTAACATGGCGAATGTTGAAGCATGTTCTCCATTGCCCACCGCAGTGCTTCCAACTCTGAATGCAACGCGTGATCGAAATTACGCACCCCCAGTAACTGACTTGTCCCAGAATTATCATTCAGGACCCACCCACACCCACTGAAGGAATCTGTTGTAGTCCAGGAACCATCCACCATACAGATGTTTCCCAAGCTTAAGGCCTGGTCTTCTCCTATGCCATCCCCAAGAGGGGATATTACTTCTTGTTCATTAGCTTGAAACCATGCTTGGCATTCACTCTCTGCGTATCGCGCCACTTCCAATGGATCCCTATCAATACCTCGGAATAACTTGTCATTCCTAGCCTTCCAAATGTACCAGATTAGCCAAGGATAAGGATCCATATCCAATTCCGGCTCCATTATTGCATTCTTCCTCCAAAATAGATAATCCATATTAATTATTTATTTAAATCATGTACTTTAAAACATGTTAATATATTTTTTATTTTAAATAACAATCACTTTTTTTTTGATAAATTTCAATGGTAATTTTTAAATAATTTATTGTTTTATTTTTCTTAAATAATTTACTAATTAAAAAAATGTAAAGCAAAATCAAAACCAAATCTAAAAACTAAAATCCAAAACCAAAAGCTGAAAACATATATTATATTTTCTTGCTTTGTTTATTTACAAAATAAACTATTTCAATTTTTTTTTTAAATTTTTTTTTCATCATTTCAGTTTTAAATTAGATGTTCGATTATTTGAGATTTGTTTGTTGGTAATATTTGTTCAAAATAACTCAGCGGGTTTAAAAATTAAAAAGCCAAACCAAAAACTGAAAATGAAAAGTAGAAACTTAAAAACTAAAAACCAAAATCGAAAATCTAAAAGTAAAAACTGAAACTAAAAACTAATGAAAAAAAATCATCACCACAAATTTTGGTGAACTAATTTTATATCAAAATATTATTTAAATTATGACAAAATCCAATTATATAAATTTTTAATCATAAAAAATCTAGTCTATATTATTAAAAAACAAGTACTAAATAGAAATAACTCTTAATTTTATCAGTTATTTACATTAGAATGCTATTGAAATATTTACTGAACTTATATTTAAGCATGCTTGTCTTTTGCTAATTTAAATAATAGATTTAAGTATTTAATATTTTTTGATAATTTAAATAATAGATTTTCTTAGTCAAATCTTAACCAAAATAAATTTCCTAATATATTTGGTATTAACATATTAAATATTTTAATATTTATTAGTAATAAATAATATGTTACTTTTCTTTAAGAAATTTATTTAGTAGAAATTATAGTTCTAAATATGTTTATATATTTTATGTATTTAAAATTTTGTTTTTTTTTGTTTTAAGGGATGTTAAGATTTTGGAATTGGATAAAATTAGGATCTCAATTTCAAGCATTTAATCATATACAAAAATCAGTAAATGCTTCACATAAAACCAAAAAGAAAAAATTGTAAGTTACCTTATGAAACAACCCAAAGGAAATCACGGAATTTTACTTTCTGTTGAAGGCAAGTATAAAAAAAAAAAGAAATTAGAACTTATAAATGTTATCTATAATGTTTTAGGAAATAAAAGCAGATTTAAACTACGAATGCTGCAGGTGATGCAACTCCTTAAAGTTCGATGACTTGGAACCAGTCTTGCTAAATATATAGTATTATTTTGTTAATGAGAATTCAAGATACGAATTATTGTCACTAGTGATAGTTGAAAATACTCCCAAACTAGACTTGGATTAAAAATAAATTAACTAGACTTGTAACTTAGGCATTGTTGCAATAAGGAAAAGTTGAAGATACTCCAAAACTAGACTTTTATTCAAAGTAGACTGTAATCATATATTATTGCGCCGTTTGAAGGGAAATTACTCTGCGGGAAACACAATGGGTTTTGGACTTTTATTTGTTGATCAAACCCTAAACCCTACAAATGAGTAGTAGTTGGCTTCTTTCACCCCGTGAAGATGTAAGGCTTCATTCGTATTGCTTAGCTATATTTTCTTTTTGCTTAATATTTGTGCAAAATTTTAAGAGACTAAAGTAAAACAGAAAAGAAGAACCGAATTTCAAGAGAGAAGAGAGAGAAGAAAGAGAAAATAGATCTGGTTGGCTCCGGCGTTTGGCCGCCGCGTGAGCGAGCGTGTCGTTGCCGGAGCCGCTTTTCTGCCGATTAAAAAGTTCTGTTCGTGTCTCTCTGTCGTAACCTTCCACCTTCCGTCTTGTCTGAGTTCTGGTTCAGAGGTTGTGACGGCTGGAGGAAAGACGCGGTCGTGGGGAGGGTTCCGGCGGGGGATTGTCGTTTTGTCAGTTTAAGGTTCGTATCCGGGAGGGGAGGCTCTTATAGCTCCGTCGCCGTCGGTTTTTTCTCCGGGAGGTGGAGGCTTCCTCAGCTCTATCGTCGCCGGTCTTGTCTCCGGGAAGAGGAGGCTCACACAGCTCCTTCGTCGCCGGTATTAGTCTCCGTGGGTAGAAGCTTCCATAGCTCTGCGCTGTCGGCTTGTTGCCCGTAGTCCTTTTGGGTTTTAGTTCTTGTTTTGTGTATTGTATTTTGCTTGGATGGTTTGGGTGTAGCTTTTTCTTCTTTCTGTGTGTCTGGTTCGGTTTGGATGAGACCTCGTGAGAGGATGATGCTCTCCGGCGACGATGACGGTGAAAAGTGAAGGAAACGGTTGTAAGGGTCTCACTACAAGAAAACACGTCATTTACTAGGACGGGTTTTCCTCGTTATTTCCTAGTAAAGGGCCCTTTACTAGGAAATAGCGAGGAAACGTGTTTCGTCGAAAGACGTTCATCGTAAAGGCTATTTTCCTCGTAAAGGCCTAGCTAATTTACGAGGAAAGTTTTCCTCGTAAAGCCGTGAAAAACATTTCCTCGTAAGC
>CAKOAT010162599.1:44890-60148 GCA_932364175.1 Eruca vesicaria subsp. sativa | reverse complement strand
GCCTAATTTGCTATTGCAGCATTTCCGACAAGGACAGAACATCTTACCACTTTCCTGCGTGAGTGGTGTAGAATCTGCTTGATGCATGAACGTCTCCAACCCTTCCAGAAATTCGTTCGTCACCCTCCCGTTATTATCTCTGTGTGAATACATCCACTGCCGCAACTCGAAAATATTTCCCGGACCGGACATTTTTTTGGGTTTGATCAAGCTTATAGCTGTCTTTTTTTGTGTGTTTCAAATGAATCACATAAGGTGGTATTTATAGAAAATTTTGAATCTGAGCATTTACTAGGAAATTGCTAGGAAAAGTAGGTACAAAACATGTGTTTTATTTAAATTCGATATTTCCTATCTACTTCCTCCTAATTTCGTAGTAAGAAATTATTTCCTCCTAATTTCGTAGTAATATTTTACTATGCCTTTACGAGGAAAGTGTTTACAACGGCCTTACGAGGAAAAGTACTTTTTCCTCGTAATCTCCTCGTAAATGTACTAAGGTCTTACGTGGAAAGTGTTTCCTCGTAAGTTTTCGAGGAACTTACGAGGAAATTTGCTTTCCTCGTAAGATCCTAGTAAGGGCTTAGTAAATTTACGAGGAAGAGTTTTCCTAGTAAAATTTCCTAGTAAATGCTTTGTTTTCTTGTAGTGTCTGGGAAGTATCCTGAGTGTGTGATTGATTGATCTGGATGAGATCTCGGTGTGTCCGATTGACTCTCTCCGTGGAAGGATCTCCTTTGGTGAAGGTTTGTGCTATTTCCGACGCGGCGGCGTGCCGACTCCGACAAGTTCGGTGGGTAGAGATAGGGATTTGATTTGGCGTCATGTGCCTTGGGCTTAGGTCAAACTCGATAGAGTTTGTTTGGGCTTTTGGCCCAGTTTCTTTCTTTGTTTCAGTTTCTGTTGGTTGGGTCATTTGTCCTTTTGTATGGCTAGCAGGCTTCGGTCTTTTTATCTAATCAATTAAGTGAAAAAAAAAAGTAAAAAAGAAAAGAATTAAAATTGTTGATGAGAAATGAGAAATAAGGCGACGGGAGAAAGAATTTAAAAACCGCAGGTTGTTCGATTGTTTCGGGGTAAGATGTCACAAAGTGTGAAAATACTGAGGGAATCGTCGAACTGATTATAGGTTCAAACGAGAAGACGTAGTGATCGAAAGCGAGTATCCAACTTGGTCTTAATCCAAGACGTAATAATTATATAGCCACTAACGCCGTCTGACATTTTTTTTTATCTTTAGCTTTTCCTTGCGATAGATTTTAGTTTCCTTTCCAATTTGATTCTATAAGTTAACTTGTTTAGAAGGTAGTAGAGGAAAAAAAAAAAAATACAACTTTGATCTGTGATCGCAACTTTGAAGTAGATTGGACTTGTGATCTAAGCTGTGTCACCTTTATCTTAATTTCAACTGCAATTCAGAATTTTTATGAAGCACTAGTTAATACTTTTCTCCTATCTTCTAAACAAGAAAAAAAACTGTTAGCTTCTTGAAATTGATTGTGGAATTACTCTTTTTGATGGATTATGAACACTTGTGTTTGGAGGGCGTATTCAAAGTTTCAAACTTTTTGTTGTTTTTGTTTCAACTAACATTTTGAAATTAAGGATGAAGATAAGCATTACTGTAGTAACTGGGAATCACATTGTGTTTGAACTGGTTAGTCCTCCTAAAACTCAGGATCTTCTTTAAATTTCTGACACGTAATTCCTTGTGGACACATCCCATTTGATTGGATAAGGAAGAAATTCCTCGAGTAACCAGAAGTAGAGTATGTTAGATATAACAGAGGACAGAGAGTTTTGTCCGTTCCTGAGCTTCTTGCATTTATCAGCTCAATAATTATTGTTTCTTTTGATTTGTTTTCTTCAGCCTGTGAATATTTTAGTTCTGATAATCTGCTTAAAGATTGAAAGTTTACTCTCTTTTTTGCCCCAGAGTAAGCTAATAAGGTAGTATACACTCTTTTAAGTTTCATATTGATTGTGCTGGTTTCCTTCTCTTTGAAGATAATCAAAGTACAGGAATCATTAGCTATATTTTAGAAGAGCATGTGGATAAAACGTGTTATGGTTTAGTTCAGGTTTCGTTGACAAAAAATATTGCATAAACAAAGAAAACTTACCTTGGCCTTAGTTATGTCAAGAGTGGATACATCATTTAGGAGCAGCTTTCTTATTGTTCATATGATCTGAACGTTTCTATCTGTTGAGGTATACGCAGTTACTGATTTCTTTTTACATAAAAATCAGACCTGTTTTCCATTGATCTGTGTTACTTCGATGGTGTAAGTGATGAACTGTAAGTAAAAGAACAGCACAGCACTATAAACCTGTTTTTTCACTGATCTGTGTTACTTCGATTGTTTTAAGTGATGATGAGCTTGTTTAATTAAATGAAGATCACAGCTCTATTTAATGAGCCTTAGAAAAACTTACATGTAATCCATTCACTTGCAAACAAAATTGAAACAATGTACACACTGTTTTGCATCGCAGGAGTCTTGAAAGTATGTGGGGAAAGATTATCTTTAGTACTGTCCTCAAGCTTTCTTGCCGAAGAACAATACATCAGAGAGTGATCCAGATGAGTTGATGGGAGAACGCATTGGTGAAACTATGTGGGAATGCATTGGTGAAGCAATTGGAGAACGCATCAGGATATGCAGTGGGGAACCCATAGGAGTATGCATTGGTGAACTGAGAGGTGACCGTAGAGGTGAAGTTTGGGTTTCATATAACGCAAGACGCAGCCCCACAATCTCAGAGGGATCCGTTGTGTTATAGAAATGAGAATATGGTTCAGAGATTAGTCCTGACTTCTCATTCTCTATCTGCAAATGCTGTAAATGGTCTCCCAAGATATCCTCTGCAGCCATTTTACTTGGGGATTCATGGCCTTCAGATGCTGGTATGTTTTCTTCAGTGTCACCTTGTTTAAAGGTCTGAGTGTCATCAAGACTGAGCCTGAATATATCACCTCTTGGTTCAAGTGTCTGGTCCAATACCACTTTTTCGTTTTCACACTTCTCCAAGTTCAGTGATGGTTCGTTTTCTGCCATTACGCCTGCTTTAAGCGCTTTGGTTTCATAATCGTCCACCAGCCAAGACTCATCCTCGTGGAGGACAGCTCTTTCTATTGAAATTCCATGTTCATTAAAGGAACCTCTTAAGCTAGATTCTGATCGTCCATCTGCATCTTCGTCCAGTTCATGCATTGTCCCTAGCTCATACTCACGGTGACGAAATGTTAAAGCTCTCTCTGAAGTCCACTTGAATGTCTCATTCAGTTTCCTTGTTTCATTTTCACCCTCCAAGTCTAATGATACCATATCTTCTGTCATTTCGTCTACTTGTTGCGCTTCGGTTCTGCTATCAATCACCAGCCTGGGCTCTTCCTCATGGCTTATCTCTCTTTCTTTTGAAATTATATCTTCGTAGGAGGAAACTCTTGAACTAGATTCTGATTGTCCATCAGCATGCCTTGTCCCTTGCTCAGACTCAGACTCATGTAGACGAAACGTTAAAGCTCTTTCTGAAGTCCAGTCAAATGTCTCTTCCAATTTTATTGATCTGTTTTCACCCTTCTCCAAGCCCAGTGATACCCTATCTTCTGTCATTTCGTGTAGCTGTAGCTTTTCAGTTCTGCTATCGCTGATTAGCTGCTCCTCCTCCTCGTGGAGCACAGCTCTCAACTCTGAACTTTCATCGTTACTGAAGGAACCAGTTGATCTGGATTCTGATCTTCCATCGGCATGCTCGTCTGGTTCAAGCATTGTCCCTAGCTCATGCAAATGAATTGTTGGAGCTCTTTCTGTCCATTCAAATGTTGAATCATTTCCGCACTTCTCCAAGTGCAATGATGGTCCATCTTCCACCATTAGACTAACTATTAGCCCTTCTATTTTGTTCTCATCCACCCGCAAAGACTCCTCATGAACCACAGCTTTCTCTTCTGAAGTTTCATTTTCGTTGGTGGAGTCCGTTGAACTGGATGATCTTCCATTCGCATCCTCTTCTGATGCAAGCATTGTCCCTACCTCGTACGTATGCAGACGAAATGTTGGAGCTCTCTCTGAAGTCCATTCATGTGGCTTGCTATGATATTCCTTCAACTGTAACTCGGCTTCATCTCCCATTGCCTCTCGATTCTCGTTTTGAGGCGCCATTTGATGAGATACCGACCTCTCTTCCCCTGTCTCACTTATGTTTGTTTCATTCGCCTTCTCAAGAGAAACAAAAGATCCATTTCCGACCATATTGGCTGGCTCAAGCGTTTCGTTTGACTCGTATCTATCCTCCTGTATCTCATGCCTTTCTGTGTCAAAAACGGTATTACTTAACTCTTCCTTTTTGCTTGGTATCTCATACTCATACTGGGACTGATCTGGTTTAGCATCTTGAGATTCCTGAAACACAACACTCTCTTCTAAACTTTCATGGTCACTGAAGGAACCCCTTGAACTGGATTCCAATCTTCCATCAGCATCCTCTTCTGGTTCGTTTATCGTCCCTACAAATGGTTTTCTGTAGTTCTCATAGTTGGTTTCATATTCCTCCAAATGTAACACCGCTCTATCTTCCATAGTCTCTGCCCATGTTCGTTCACCTGCATACTCAAGTATTTCATCATAGGAATCTTCTCCATTCTCGTTTGGAGGATCCATTTGATGAGACGCGAAACTCTCCTCGCCTTCTATGCTTGTTTTGAATGTTTCACTCGCCTTTGTGAGAGAAACAACAGATCCATCTTCGCTCACTTTGCCAGTATCAAGAGCCTCATTTGTCTCGTATATAGACTCCTCTAACTCATACCTGACTCTGTCACTAATGTTCTTATCCAACTCTTGTCTTTTGCTTAAGTTCTCATACTCATACTTGGACTGCTCCTCATGGATCTTGGATGTTGTTACTGTAGCCTCACCTGACTGGTCAGGATGTTCTATAAACCTCTGGTTCTCGTTCTGTGGTGCAGCTGCTATGTGCTTTATATCTTCCTTGATTGCTGTATCCTCGTATATTTCACCATTGCATGAGCTGATGTCACAGATTGAATCTCCATTGTACCGAGATTTCTCCAAAATCAAACCCGGTTTGTCTCCCATAATATTTTCCCATTTACATTCACTTTCATGGTCTTGAGTCTCCTCCCAATTAAGCACTTGAGTGTCTCCGGTTTTCTCAGATAGCACACGTGTTTCAGCTTGACCAGTATGAGATACCGGGCTATCTGAAACTGTCTCAGCTTCTATACTTGAATCACTCATTCTTTCGTTCTTGTATACTTGAACCTCTAAGGACTCACCAAACATATCTTCTGGCTTAAGATTTTCATTCTTCTCGTTTAATCTAGCCTCCTCTATATCGCAACTGACTCTTTCAGCTTCCTCAGATTGCTCTAGATGGTTTCTTGAAACTCTGATTCCCTCACTTGATGCAGGTTGTTGTTCCCATAACTTGTGGTTCATAGAAGGCTGCAACGCCTCCGTTTCCGAATCTAAAACTGTGTTTGATATGCTCCTTGTGTCTTCTTTACTCTCATTATCCTCAAACGTTTCCATATTCCGCCTCATGATAACAGCATCGTTGCTTTTGCAGGATCTATCCCCGGAGCCGTTGTCTGAAGTGGAGCCATCCGAATTAATCTCTTCATGACCTTCTGAAGCTGAATCCTGATGATTAGTAACAGTCTCCTCAGCAAAACCAGGTGAACCGAGGACAGTATCTGCCTTCTCTCGGACAGAGAACTTAAGTACACCGGAACAACTGCCACATCTCACTTGATACTTCTTATGTTTTCCACGGAGAGACACCTGAGGAAGCTGTAGAAGTTCCAAGCAATAGGAACAAGTTGCAAAAGGCGCTCCTCCCGCTGAAGGAAGAACGTAGCGTTTCACCACCGGATTCTTCTTTCTGACATGCTTCTTTTTCCCCCTCTGAGAGCTCTTCTCTTTGCTTGTTCCACTCTTGGGATGCGCAGAGTATTGGGAACGGAGGGGCGTTGTATCTGCTTGATAACTATGCTCAGAGTACACAGAGCGATGAGAGGTTGCAGAGCTAATGGGTCCATAGAGATTATGATACCGAGGATCATGAACCTGAGACTGAGAAGACGAGGGATAGTATTTTTTATCAGATGTCTCACCAGGGAAACGAATTGGTGAAGCAGCAGGAGATTCTTGAAACCAGCCTTCTCTGTCTTTTGGCTTGAATTGGTTTGGTTGATGATGATAATAAGACTGCTCCGATGCAGAAGCTTGAGAGCCGTGAAAGGGACTAGTGTAGCCATACTCATATGCAGAAGAAGGGGAAGGACTAGCTGGATAAAAAGGAACCTGATGCGGCTCTTTATGTCTCCTCTCATGTTGTGTCCATTCCGGTGCAGCATTGCTGCGTGAGTTATATGGAGAGCTTCTTGCTGAAGCAAACGCATCAGAGTCACCTGTCACACTGAACTCATCAGCCCTTCTCATCCATTCTTTGCTAATATCAGATGTCTCATGCTTGTAAACAGTTTCTGAATGATAACCCCTGTCAACAGAAGGGGATGCCCTTGAGTTGTACTTCCGGTAACTACTCATTGGAGTTTGACTGCCACCTTCTGCAGATTCTAACTGTGTACTTAAACTACGGTTTTGAGAATAAAGAAGAGCCTCTGGAATAGAGTCACTATTACTTTCCAGTTCCCAACGTTTTGCTACATGCAAAGAAAGAACACAAGAAGCAGAGAACTCTAAGCACAAGGAAGGTTACTTTACTTGTGAATATAAGCAAGGTTAGGGAGGGGGACTTAAAGAAGGCTATTATTGTACCTTGAAGAATCGAGTTGCATCCACTGCATTTGTAAATAGTCGCATCTATAGGTTCTTGTAGAAGCTTGTGGCACTTGGGACATCTCACGATTCTAGACTGAGAGGATAGTCCAGGTGCGGTTTTGGTCTTCATGCCTCTGAACATATGCTTCAAGTCTTTACCACTTACCAACTACAAAAAGCAAGTACAACAGCTCAAATCCAGAACCAGAGAATTTGTCATAGGAAGGATCAAAAGCCTAAGAGAGAGAGAAGAAAGAAGTCACCTTAGAACGGAAAATGGAGAGGAGCCTAGGTGAAGGTGAAGAATCTGGGGATGGTTCCCTGGTAGAAGATTGGGATCTACTTTGTTTCTTCTTCTTCATCATGGTTTGATGATGGACTTATCTTTGATGAATGATCTTCTCTGTTTTCAGCGTACAAAGCCTTTTGTTGATGATGATCTTTCAAGCAAGCAAGGAGGAGAGATTATTACTATATATGAATCAGATCAGGCACATGAACTACAATAACAAAAAAAATATCAAATTGTATAATGGTCAAGGTGATGATGGTTCAACTGACTTGTACTTGTTTATTTATTTCTTTACTTGTGGAAAATTAAGATCTGAGAGTTGCATTGATGAGAGACAAAAGTTGAGGTCCAGTTCCTAAGTTGTAACGACCGGTTCTGAAAAAGTCAACTTTGGGGATCGCCAATAAACAGCAACTTTATTGTCTTTATATTCTTTTGTAATTATAATAGATTGGATCTTTCTTTATATAAGGAACATGGTTTATTTATAATAGATTGGATCTTTCTTTTTAAATTCTTTGTGTTTTGTTTTCCGCCTTCTGGTGTCTTTTCAATTAGTTATGTTGAATAAATGTTTGGTTTCATGGTTTACTGGTGGCCTCAATTCAATGGTTTCGTTCCTTGTCTTTAGTCTTTTTAAGCTCTCTCTCTATGATCCTGAGGTAATGAAAAATACGGATTGGTTAGCTTTATATAATTTGCCTTTCTGCTGGTCTTTTTTAATGAATTTGAATGTAGGTTATCTGACTATAGTAATGCACATGGATCCTTACATGATAAATGGGATGATGGATATTTGTATGAAAGCTGCAGATTGCAGGTTTATTGACCTTAAGAGATGGTACACAAGGAGGAATTATTTAAGGTTCGAATTGTCTCATGGTTGTTGTGGTGATGTATGGTTGATGGAATTATTTTGGGGTTGGTTTTTGGATGATCTTTGGTTATATTTGACAAAGGAAGAAGGTCAGACGATATTGCTAAATCTGTGCATATGGTTATGGTGCCAGTTTTTGATTTTTCCATATACTATTGAGATTTTCATCTATAGGGAGGTTTTCTTTAATAATGATACGAGTTGGGTCATTCATAACGGTGGGCAAGGGGAAACTGATGGTATATTAATTTGGGTTTTCATCCACTTCCAAGGGTCTGAATATTTTCCGGATCGGTGTGACCATATGTCTTTGCATTCTGCCAGGGACATAATTAACATGCAACAAAGCATATTACGTTTCTGTCTTGACTCTCTTGTTTGTCTTTCATATACTGAGTTATGGAGATTTATTATTTACAAATATGAGAAGCTTTTTATACGAATGCAGTGTGACACTAGGTTGGTTACGTGGGATTTCTGGTTTCTTATGGTTTTTTTATTCTTGGTCTACACATGGATCGGTAGTGTCTCTAAATGGTGTATGTATGATGCAAAATATTGGGTCTCATTAAACCTCAGTATTATGGATTTTACTGAGAATCCTTAGAGTATTATAAGTTTTTATGAGTATTTTGAGTTGGAATTGTCGGGGTGCTGGTGGTTCGGATACGGTACAACGGATTCGGGACTTTCGACGTCAATATTTTCCCGATTTTTTATTTCTTATGGAGACCAAACAAAAGATTGCTTATATGGATACGCTAAAATCAAGTTTGGGATATGATCATTTGCATACGGTTGAACCCATTGGGCGAAGTGGGGGTCTAGCGTTAATGTGGAAAGGGTGTTACACAGTGGATATTATTTATAGTGATAACAGACTTATTGATCTTAAAATAACAATGGGGTCTATTGGTTTCTTTCTTTCCTGCGTATATGGTGATCCAGTAAGAGGAAGAAGACGCTATGTTTGGGATAAATTAACGGAGATAGGTGTGGTCAGAGATGAAGCATGGTTGTTGGTTGGGGATTTTAATGAACTAATGCATAACGGGGAAAAATTGGGAGGTCCTCTTCGAGACGAATCAACGTTTTTTGATTTTAGAAACATGGCTGAAGCATGTAAAATAAGGGAGATGAGGACCACGGGAAATACTCTCTCATGGGCGGGCATGCGGGATCACAACTGGGTGCAATGCCAGCTCGATAGGAGTTTTGGTAATGAGGAATGGTTTCGCCTTTTCCCTCAATCCTCTACTGACTATATGAGTATGTGGCCGTCTGATCATCGACCTTTGCGTATAGAGTTCGCTTTCGAACCTGAGAATTTACAAAGAGGACGGTTTTATTTTGATAAACGTATGTATGGGAAGAGAGGGGTTAATGAAGCCATTGCTCGGGGATGGGATTTAGAGAACGTTCATTCAAACCTAAGTGTTCTTGAGCGTATTGCTCGATGTCGATCGGAACTTTCCAAGTTAAAAAAGACTAATGACTGGAATTCAAAAACAAGAATCGAACGGTTACAAAGGGACTTGGACAAAGAAAGCTCAAAACAATTCCCCACTCTGGGTATGATGAGGAGATTAAGACAGGAACTGGCAATGGCATATAGGGAAGAGGAAATCTTCTGGAGACAAAGGAGTAGAGAAGAATGGTTACGGGAAGGGGATAGAAACACTACTTATTTTCATAATGTGGTCAAAGGGAAGAGATTAAGAAATAAAATTTTAATGCTAAGAGATATCTTTGGTAATGAACATTACTCCGAAGGGTCTAAAGGACATATTGCTACTGAATATTTTCGAGAATTGTTTACAAGCTCAAATCCAATAGACTTGGATACTTTGTTTGACGGTTTTGATAGTAGAGTAACTTCGGGGATGAATACAATGTTAACTAGAGAGGTATCTCCCGACGAAATTAAGAAAGCAGCTTTTGGTATTAAAAGTAGTAGTGCCCCTGGTGAGGATGGACTTACTGGTTTTTTCTACCAAAAATACTGGCACATCGTGGGACAGACAATTATTGATGATATTCAAGGTTTTTTTAAAACGGCAATTCTCCCTGCTGGGTGGAACCATACACAATTGTGTTTGTTACCAAAGATTTTACATCCTACGGAGATGAAGGATATGAGGCCTATTAGCCTTTGCAGTGTACAATACAAAATCATTTCTCGTATCCTTTGTGATCGTATGAAGGTAGTCTTGCCTCATATAATATCAGAAACTCAAGGGGCTTTTGTTACAGGTCGTTTAATCACAGATAATGTCATCATTGCGCACGAACTGATACATGGGTTACGAACAAATGATAAAATTGGTAAGGAAAGTATGGCAATTAAGACAGATATGTCAAAAGCTTACGATCGGGTAGAATGGAGTTTCCTCGAAGTATTATTAGAAAAAATGGGATTTGATCGCAAATGGGTTGCTTGGATAATGTCATGTATTTCTACTGTCACTTTCTCAGTACTTCTGAATGGACGTTCCCATGGGTTCATTAAACCAGAAAGAGGACTACGGCAGGGTGATCCTTTATCCCCTTTTCTTTTTATCTTATGCGCTGAAGCTCTTGTTCATGTCTTAAACAGAGCTGAAGCACAAGGTAAACTACATGGCATAAAGTTAGCTAATGGTAGTCCATCTGTTCACCATCTGTTATTTGCCGATGATAGCTTGTTGCTATGTGAAGCTTCTGTTCGGGATAGTGAGGAAATTGTGAAAGGTCTGAAACTTTATGGAGATGTTTCTGGACAAATGATAAACACTTTGAAGTCATCCATTATTTTTGGAAAAAACATCGCTGAGGATACCAAACATGCTATCAAGGAGGTATTGGGCATTGAGAAAGAAGGTGGAGAAGGTTCATATCTTGGCTTACCTGAATGTTTTCAGGGTTCAAAAAAAGATCTTCTAAATTTTATTAAAGAAAAATTAGAAGGAAGATTACAGGGGTGGTATTCTAAAACTTTGTCGATGGGTGCTAAGGAAGTCCTAATAAAATCAGTTGCTTTAGCCCTTCCGGTTTATGCTATGTCAGTTTTCAAGTTACCAAAAGGTCTTTGTGAAAGAATTACGAGTGCGATTATTGAATTTTGGTGGAGTAGTGGGGATAAAAAGAGAAAAATCCCATGGGTTTCTTGGGAAAAATTGTGTAAACCTAAAGAACAGGGGGGTCTTGGGTTTCATGACATTGGTCGTTTTAATCAGGCTTTACTTGGGAAACAAGCTTGGCGAATTTGGAAATATCCTGATTCTTTGGTTTCTCGAATTCTGAAAGGAAAATATTTCAAAAATGGCGATTTTCTTGACTGTGGAATGGGAACACGTCCGTCATATGCTTGGAGGAGTATCATGCATGGTAGAGAATTGCTTAAAAAGGGTTTATATCGTCATATTGGTAATGGGGCTGATTCCAATGTTTGGGCAGAAAACTGGATTATTGACATCATTCCTCGGCCTCCGATGTACCGGGAGAATAGTCCTATCAATTTAGCTCTAAAGGTCTCTGAATTACTCATTCAGGGAACAAATCAATGGAATATTAACTTATTAAATCAGACCTTCACACCACAAGATGTGCAAAGGATTTTACGGTTGAAACCATCCTTGGTCCATGCAGACTCGATCAGGTGGGGATTCACAACCAATGGGTCTTATTCAACTCGCAGTGGATATAAATTATTGGAGGCTTTGGTGGATTTTGATCACCCCCAGGCTCACTCTCTTACTCCTATTGAAAAACAATTGTGGAGAGACTTGTGGAAGATCAAAGCTCCACCGAAAATTAAACACTTTATGTGGCGAGCTCTTTCCGGTGCACTAGCTGTCAAACAAAGATTGAATACTAGGGGTATAACGATTGATTCGACATGTTCTGTTTGTGGTAGCGGTGATGAAAGTATCTGCCATGTTCTTTTTACATGTGTAAAAGCACGGTCCACATGGGAGCAATCTCATTTCCCATTACCATCAGGAGGATTCTCTCAGAATTCTATTTTTTTAAATTTGGTGCATTTGATTAAGATGGCTAAGAGTTCAACTACGGATATACACATTAGAAAAGTTTTTCCATGGTTGTTGTGGGAAATCTGGAAAGCTAGGAATGCTTTCATCTTTAAAGCCATGGATATTGAATCTTCAGTTATTGCTAAAAAAGCTTATGAAGAAGAATCCACATGGTTTGATACCTTCACAGGATCGAAGAATGGAATTAATGAAGTTGACTTGAATAAGGTTCAATGGACAAAACCCACAAATGGTTTCCTTAAATGTAATGTTGGATCCTCATGGGTAAAATCAAGTCCTATTAGCGGAGCGTCATGGATTCTGCGTGACGAAAAAGGGTGTACACTCATGCATAGTCGTCGCGCTTACTCTTGTATGCGCACAAAAGCTGAGGCAGACTTATGGGCTCTTTTCTGGGCGATTGAATGTCTGCAGAATCTGCACTTCTCGAATATTATTTTCGAGACTTCCTCAGAAAGCCTCCACGATATTCTCACCAAGCCAGCTGATCATCAGAGTTTCAGCCTCATCCGCCACAATATATCATTCCTCCTTACAGGGATAGAAGCATGGAGGATTGATCACGCTATCCCGGAGCGCAACGAAGCTGCAGCGGCCATTGCCTTAAGTGTCACCCGTGATCTACGACACCAATCGTACATTGCCCGGAATTCTCCAGTTTGGCTTCACCATCTTCTCGCTTTGGAGGCTCAATAGTTAACGGATTGGGTGAGATTTTCTTGGTTCTGGTGTCTAATGACATTCCTTTATACCCATGCATCTCACTGATTCCCATGTTTGTGTTGGCTCGTTTTTAGTTTTCATTGTACCTTCAAACACCAGTGTTAAAAAAAAAAAAAAAGAAATAATTCAACGTGCAACTTTGTAATTTGCCAACATAAAGCAAAAGTATTATTGACCAATGCATTTTGAGCTTGAATAATACGCTAACTCTTTCCAACGTTTATTATGTGACTGGTAGTTGCATTACCAACAAATTTGTATGGAAAAATCTTTCATTCTATACCGTGTTTGACCGTTTGTTCAGGTTTTCAAATAGAATACAGTAAAATTAATAGAGAATTTTGTACAAATATGCACTTGAAGTGTTCTTTTACTGTTGGAAACATTATAACCATCTGAGAATATATAAAATAGAAACAAATGCATTTGCACAAATGAGAACCAAAGAAGGCATGGCTGCTATATAAACTCTTCCTCACCAAACTCTTCTCCATCTCCATGATTTGTTTGAAACAACATTAGAAAAAGAATATAAATCTTAGTAAGTCAAATCTTCAAGGGTTAATAAATTTCATGACACTTACTTAATCCGCAAGTAACTTCTTGAAAGTACTTCCTCTGAACAAACTTCTGACAGAGGATGAAAGAAAAACTAACTCTGTTTCTCATATGTTGTTTAGAGTTTAAGGTTTTTTGAGTAAGAGATCTGCAGCTGCAGCTGTTTTCTTCTGAAGCTCTGAGGTTTCAGCACCAACAAGTTTATCCATTTGTCTCCCATCTTTAAGGAAAACTATCGTTGGTGTAGCTTCCACATTCCATTCATCACTAAACTCCTGTGTTTTTATTTTCACCAAATTCAATCTCAAATCCTAACACTTCTTCTCAAAACAGTCTATTTTTAGGTTTTACTTACAGCGAGTTCTTCAACATCAATGGTTACAAATATCATTGAAGGGTATCTAGAAGCAAGTTTTCTGAATTCTGGTTCTATCTTTTTACAAGGTACACACCACGGTGCGCTGAAATACACCACAAGCTGTTCGATATTTGATTGAATGATTAAGTTAGTTACTCGAAGCAAATGTCAAACATATTTTCAAGAAGAAGAAAGCTTACAATCTGGCCATTGTTGTTAGCTTCTGTGATCTTTTCTTCCCATTTCTCTATTTTGGTTACAGGATGGACCTTTCCTTTGGACCCATGGTGGCTTCGGGCTTGAGCCTCGTTGTTCTTGTTGTTGTTGCTGCAGCATATACATGACCATACCTGTAAATACATATATAGAGTTTTATGTAAACGGTTTCTTAACATAGATTCTTCATAAGCTATGCCTATTCAAACATTCAATCACTACAAAATTCAAACACAAGATCTTGTAGCTAACAAGAAAATCAAGAACCAAAACACATGATAGAGTTTTATGTTGCCGGTTTCTTGGTATAGATTATTCATCTTATCTGATAAGCTATGCCTAGCCAGACTTTGAATCACTACAAGACTCAAACACAAGATGTTGTAGCTAATAAGAAAATTCAAGAACCAAAACCTTTAGAGGATTTAGTCATTACCTTTCTACAACAAGGAGTTCTTACACAACGGTTTCCCATCAACTCTTTCCACAACCAATTCCAAATTTGCTTCTCATTGGCTCAACATATTGATCAAACAAAACGGAGAATCAAAAACCCTTATTTGTAATGCACAACAATTGTAAGAAAAAGAAAGAGAAGAAATTTAAATGACAACAGAAGATATAAATCCTAAAAAAAAAGAGAGAAAAGAAAATATAAAGCTTTCAAGAATTTATTGATTTGTGTTCTTGGATTCAGAACAATTTCATTTTAATGGGAAGAGATTGAAAGAAAAACATGAAGAATTCAGATAGGGATGGAGTCAAATCACAAAAGCATTCGATAAAAGATATGAAGACGTTTTTCTTCTTGATGATGCAGGTGGTTTTGATGAACCATAATAACTGATTTGCTAATTTTGTAAAAAAAGACAACATAGATATATGATATTCTCATACATTTTTGTCTCTCTGGATTCTGTACTGGTTTCTTTTATGCTTAAACCGGTACTAACCGGAAAGACAGAACCTTGATCTTCCCTCAAGCCAAAACCGGTTTACATAAACCCATAGACCAAAACAGTAACATACTCTGAAATTTATTCTGCAAAAAAAAGGTGATATCTAGAGAATCCAAACAAAGTCATGATTATTTAATCCAAACAGGATGTGGTAAATTACATTATGACGTAGTAAACTTTGAGAAACAGAACCGGTTCTCTCTTCTATGGCTACATAGAGTCTCTATAGTTTTGAAGACAGAGTAGCCTTGTGGTCGAGAGCAATCATCACTTTTCCTATTGCCTTCCTGTCTTTGATGTCCCCAAATGCGAGATTGGCCTGATATGAGACAAGTGTTTTAGTTACATGTGTGCTTTGAGTTTTGATATCATGAGGATGAGTTGAGTGTTTACCTGGGAGAGGCTATAGGTATGAGAGATGTGAATGGT
>CAKOAT010162599.1:8180-44726 GCA_932364175.1 Eruca vesicaria subsp. sativa | reverse complement strand
AATATAAGATAATAAACCCCAAACCAAGAACCAAGGCCGGTTGTGATGAAACATTCGTCTAATTTCCCGAATTATAAAAAGTTATTCTACAAAGTTCGTATGACCCCAAATTATCGACTTAATGATTATGGTCTCCTAAATCTCAGGGCCGGCCTAACATTCCACGAAAACCTGTGAATCAGTAGCATGTAACCTACCTAGCAACTGCAATGACAACGGCTCCACAAATCTTTCCGATTTGAACAGCTGCAAGACCAACACCACCCGCAGCGCCAAGAACCATCAAGACCTGTACCAAAACCAATGGAGCTTCTCAATCTTTTTCATAAGCTCAATAGCATCAAGAAAGAAACTGAAGCGTAAGATATACCTGACCAGATGTCAGACGAGCTCTATGGACAAGAGCTACGTGAGAAGTCCCAAACGCAACAGGAAGTGCAGCTGCAGCGATCATATCACATCCTTCCGGTACAAGAAACCTGACAACAACCACCAATCACCATGATTCAATCACATTAAAACAACAAAGACACAGAGAGAGAGATTGTGTGTTGACGAACAGGAGAGACTGATCGGCGACGATGAACTGAGCGTAGGAACCGAGAGGGGCGAAGGAGCAGACACGATCTCCGACGCGGAATTTCGTGACGGACGGACCGATGGCGTCGACGATTCCGGAGTAGTCGGAGCCAGGGATGAAAGGTAACGGAGGCTTCTCCTGGTACTTTCCCAGAATCTGGAGATAGTTCGCGAAGTTCAAGCTCGTCGCTGTCACTTTAACTCTCACCGCTGTATCTGAGGTTAGAGGAGGGATCGGGTGGTTTTTGCTCACTTCCACCGGAGATTCTGGACTCCCTGGCTCCGTCGCCGTCGGATCCCCTAGCTTCCGGCATACCAAAGCCTCCATTTTGCTCTCTCTCTCTCTCCCTTACACGATCTCTCTCTCTCTCTCTCTTGTCTGGAATGGTTAGATATCTTATCTATTGCCTAAATTATGACGTCACTCTGGAAACGGCGTCGCTTCAATAAAATAAGAGATCTTTTGTACAACCCAACCACATTATTCACATGAACCGAACACCTACTTAAACTTGACCATACTAGCTGTGTGTATGTATGGACGGAGAGGAAAACACTGAGAGAGGCTTGACGATTTAGGAACTGGTGTTGTGTCTCTTTGCGTTCAATATATTCATACTATAACTTATAGTCTATAAGGTCGATGAAGAGGGTGATTTCCTTGAACTGGAAAAAGTTTGATCCGTATGTGAATATCTTAGATCATGCCACCGTTCAACCCTGTAACTGATTAACTTCTCTACTAATAGTTTTTAGTAACTATTCAAAGTCATATGCAATATACTTTTTTACACATTGATAATAGAGTCGTCTTTGTTTGGTCTTATATGACCGTAATGGCTCTTTGAGTTTTGACTACTTTGATGTTTCATGAATTAAACAACAGATGACAAATACATATTGATAACGGAGTTAGGGAATTTATCATTTGCTTTGTAACAGTTACAAACAACTTGTTAGCAGTGAGGCCATGAGACCTCCCTTGCTCTACACGTATGAGAGGAGAAGGAAGAGAAAGGATCAGAAGGAATCAACTTGGGATGGTGACGTGTACAAGGGTGATATCTTATTGGATGCTTTAAGGAGAATAAGGAATAAAAGACGTTGGTGTGCTGGAGATAACGGCTAACGTCCCACGTGATGAGTAGCGTTGTTTGTCGTCTTGTCTATTTATAGGACAGAGAGTATTGTACGAGAGACTATCAAGAGATTTGATCAGAATTGTAAAAGGGAAGAGAGAGATCCCAAGAGAAATACTCTCTAGTCTTGTATACATTTTCTGATTGAATACAAATCTCGTTACCTCTTTAGATCCCATAACAACTTGGTATCAGAGCCATTCTTTTCTGGAAAATCAACGATGGCGCCGAGAAAGAAATCTGATATTGATCTCGCTATGGAGAACATGAGGGAAGAGATGAGTAAGATCGGAGTGTTTGAGAACACGATGGAGGGTCTCAAGGAGTCAGTGGCTGAGATCCGAAGTCGGATGAGTGTGTTGGAGAGGTTGGAGCAGAGATTGAACGACGACGATGAGACTCGGAAACGGGAGGTCGCGGCGTTGTTTCAAGCCTCGCTGCGTCGTTATGAAGAGGAGGAGGTGTCTCATCCCGTCCAAAGGCCAGGCAAACAAATCGCCGCCGAAGAAGAACAGAGCGGTCTTTTTCGCGCTGGAGGTTTGGGACTTCGTTCGGAAACGGTGACAAGACAGGCGGAGGGGCGCAGTCGGTCGCCGGGTCCACGCGATCGTCCCTACCAACCAACGGGGGAGAAACATGATGAGTCGATGAGAAAGTTGAAGATCCCACTCTTCAACGGTGAAAATCCAGAGAGTTGGGTTATGCTTGTGGAACAATATTTTGAGTTGGATGATTTTTCGGAGGAGAGGAAGCTCCGAGTTGTGAGGATGTATTTTGACGATGAAGCGTTGATGTGGTATCGATGGGAGCATGATCGAAACCCTTTTTTCAGTTGGGAGCAGATGAAGTTTCGAGTGCTGGAGCAGTTCTCGGAATCTCATGAGATGACTGCTCGCGAGCGGCTGATGACATTGAAGCAAACTGATACGGTACGGGAGTATTGTCGAGATTTCATATCACTGGCGACTAACGCTCCGGAGATACCCGACGCGATCTTAGAGACGGCATTCATGATTGGGTTAAAACCTCAAATCCGAGCTGGAGTGAAGCTGATGGAGCCCAGAAACTTGAGGAAGATGATGAGTGTAGCCAATTTGGTGGAGGACTGGGCAAACTATGGGGATCCGACGTCGGAGAAAGAAGGAGGAAAGGGGATACGCGGAGGAAACTCGTCGGTTGCGTCCACAACCACGGTCCGTAGTGGATCTGGTTTAGGAAGTGGATCTGGGCCTAATAACTCTTTCAAGCCCAAGTCCTCTTCTGGGCCAGAGAAGGCTACTGATCAGCCCGATAAGCGTCCAACGACCCAAAACCCTAATGGAGCAGGAAAAGGGAAAACCGGGTTCCGCCGCCTGTCTCCCACCGAGTTTGCGCGATATCGAGCGGAGGGGCTCTACTTCCAGTGTGGAGGGAAGTCTCACTCTAGACGGGACTGTCCTAATAAGGAACTGACGGTGATGATAGTTCAGGAGGAGGACAATGAGGAGATGGATGATGAAGGAGTGGAGGAAACTAAAGAGGTGGAAGAGACGGAGTTTGCAGAGTGTGCGACACTTTCCGCTAGATCGGCAGTGGGCATATCATCTCCGCGTACTATCAAACTTCGTGGGGTGATTGGAGAAAGCCAAGTGGTTGTGTTGATCGACAGTGGTGCGTCGCACAATTTCATTGATGATCGTTTGATGAAGGAGATGGGGGTGGAAGCCGAGAACACCAAGAGCTTTGGGGTGATAACGGGGTCAGGAGGACCGGTGAGAGGAGGTGGTATATGTCGGAATGTGACACTGGAGATGCAAGGTTAGTCGGTGACAACCGATTTTCTCCCTTTGGAGCTGAACAATGTCGATATAATCCTAGGGATTCAATGGTTGGAGACGTTGGGTGAGATGTGTGTCAATTGGAAGTTGCAAACGATGAAGATGCCGGTGGAGGGAAAATGGGTGACGTTGCAAGGGGTTCCTAACCTATGCAGTGCTGAAGTTTCTCTCAAAGGATTGCAAAAAGTGTTGGAACAACAGGAGTTAAGCGTTCTGATAGAATGTCGTGAGCTGGGACTTGGGGATAAGACAGCGGAGAAGACTCCCAAGTACCTCCAGAAGCTGTTACTCAGTTACGGGAAGGTATTTGAGGAGCCGCAAGGATTACCACCAGTGAGAGACAGAGAGCATGCGATTACTCTCACACAAGGAAGTAACCCCGTCAGTGTCCGGCCATTTCGCTATCCACACGCTCAAAAGGAGGAGATTGAGAGACAAGTGATGGCAATGCTAAAGGCAGAGATTATTCAAGAGAGCATTAGCCCTTTTTCCAGTCCAGTCTTGTTGGTGAAGAAAAAAGATGGGAGCTGGCGTTTTTGCGTGGATTACAGAGCCTTAAATAAGGTTACTGTAATGGATAGCTATCCCATTCCGATGATTGACCAGTTGCTTGATGAGCTACGAGGAGCGGTGGTATTTTCAAAGTTGGACTTACGGGTAGGGTACCACCAGATACGAGTCAAGGCAGAGGATGTGCCAAAGACGGCGTTCAGAACACATGACGGGCATTACGAGTTCTTAGTAATGCCCTTTGGACTGA
The DNA here is from genome assembly GCA_932364175.1 of Eruca vesicaria subsp. sativa. Classification (NCBI taxonomy): domain Eukaryota; kingdom Viridiplantae; phylum Streptophyta; class Magnoliopsida; order Brassicales; family Brassicaceae; genus Eruca; species Eruca vesicaria. The sequence goes on along the minus strand of CAKOAT010162599.1, from coordinate 40,431 downwards.
CCAGCGCTCCAGCCACATTTAAGTCCGTCATGAATGAGGTATTCAGGCCGTATCTGAGGCAATTTGTGCTTGTATTCTTTGATGATATTCTTGTGTTCAGCAAGAGTCCTCAAGAGCACGCCAAACACTTGCGGCTAGTCTTGGAAAAGCTGCAGCAACATCAGCTGTATGCCAATCGAAACAAATGTGAATTTGGGAGCTCCAGTATCGAGTATCGTGGGCACATAATCTCGGCAGAGGGGGTAGCCGCTGACAAAGCCAAGATCACAGCCATGACAGAGTGGCCAACACCCAAGAACGTCAAGGCGTTGAGAGGTTTCTTGGGCTTGACAGGCTATTACCGACGTTTTGTTCAGGGCTATGGAGAGATTGCAAAGCCACTGACGGATCTCTTGAAGAAGGATAAGTTCATGTGGAGTGAGTTGGCTGCTGAAGCATTTAGCAAGCTCAAACACGCAATGACGACGGTTCCGGTGTTAGCACTGCCAGACTTCACAGTCCAGTTTGAGGTAGAATCTGACGCTTCAGGAAAAGGCTTGGGAGCTGTCTTGATGCAGGGCCGCATGCCGATAGCGTTCTTCAGTCAAGTCCTGTCGAAGCGTCAGCAGCTGAAGTCAGTGTATGAGCGTGAGCTTATGGCCATTGTTTTTGCCATACAAAAATGGAGACACTATCTATTGGGGAGGAAGTTTGTGGTAAGGACAGACCAGAAGAGCTTGAAGTTTCTATTGGAACAGCGGGAAATCAATATGGAATACCAACACTGGTTATCAAAGTTGTTAGGATTTGACTTTGATATTCACTACAAGCCGGGGCTTGAGAACAAGGCGGCAGATGCGTTGTCAAGGAGGGATATGGCGGCGGAGCTGATGGCTATGTCGATACCAACAGCCATCCAGTTCCACGACATCGAGAAGGAGTTATCTTGTGATGACGCTTTGCATAAGATTGTGAGTGAAGTGCTGACTGATCCTAAGAGCCACCCAGATTACACAGTGGTTCAAGGGAAGTTGCTGCGTCGTGGGAAGCTTGTGTTACCGAAGGTGTCAAAGTTGATTGGGGTAGTATTACAAGAGTTACATGATGGGCGCATGGGAGGACATGGAGGCGTGCAACGCACACAAAAGAGGGTAGGAGAGTTGTTCTATTGGGTTGGGATGATGAACGACATCAAGCAATATGTGGCAGCTTGCTCAGTGTGTCAGCGTCACAAGTACTCAACGTTGGCACCGGGAGGCTTGTTGCAGCCGCTAAACATTCCTGACGCGGTATGGGAAGAGGTTGCTATGGACTTCGTGGAGGGGTTACCACGGTTTGACGGGTACAACGCGGTGCTGGTAGTGGTGGATCGGCTGTCTAAATATGCTCACTTCATCAGACTACGATATCCGTTTACTGCAACAGATATTGCAATGCTGTTTGTTCAAGAGGTGATTAAGTTACATGGGTTCCCAAAGAAGATAGTGTCTGCCAGGGACAGGGTTTTTACCAGTCAATTTTGGAAGGAGCTGTTCCGCCTGGCAGGTACTAAGCTGTGTATGAGTACTGCCTATCACCCACAAACTGATGGGCAGACTGAGGTGACAAACAGGGGACTAGAGACGTATCTACGGTGCTTCACTAGCGACAAACCGAAGGTGTGGGCTAGATACTTGACATGGGCTGAGCTGTGCTATAACACATCCTTTCACTCCGCTATCAAGATGACTCCATTCAAGGCGGTCTATGGCCGTGACCCACTTGCGTTGATTAAGTATGAGATGCTTGCCCTTCTGAGGGAGCATATTCACAAAGCTCAGCAAGTTATGAAGAAACATGCTGATGGTCACCGAAGAGAGGTGAAATTTGAGGTGGGGGACAGAGTGTATGTGAAAATCAGGCCGTACCGACAGCATACACTTGCCATGGGCTGAGCTGTGCTATAACACATCCTTTCACTCCGCTATCAAGATGACGCCATTCAAGGAGGGTGAAGCACCGTAGATACGTCTCTAGTCCACTGTTTGTCACCTCAGCCTGCCCATCAGTTTGTGGGTGATAGGCAGTACTCATACACAGCTTAGTACCTGCCAGGCGGAACAGCTCCTTCCAAAATTGACTGGTGAAAACCCTGTCCCTGTCAGACACTATCTTCTTTGGGAACCCATGTAACTTAATCACCTCCTGAACAAACAACATTGCAATATCTGTTGCAGTAAACGGATGTCGTAGTCTGATGAAGTGAACGAGAAACTCTCAGCACGTTTTTATGGCCCATTCGAAGTTACTGCACGAGTAGGAGAGGTTGCCTACTGCCTCAAATTGCCGGAGGAGACTAAGATCCACAACACGTTCCATGTGTCTCAGCTTAAGAAAGCTGTGGGGATGAGCAGCAGGTTGCTCCATTACCTTCTCAACTCACACCAGAGGGCGTAATGGAGGTCCAACCGGAGGCAATACTGGGTATTAGAGTGAGTCCTACGTCGAGACAAGAGGAAGTGTTGGTTCAGTGGAAGGGATTACCTGCACATGAGAGCTCGTGGGAAGAGAAGGACGTCATTCAAAAACAGTTTCCGGAGTTTGACCTTGAGGACAAGGTCAATTTTGAAGCGGGGAGTAATGTTAGCAGTGAGGCCATGAGACCTCCCTTGCTCTACACGTATGAGAGGAGAAGGAAGAGAAAGGATCAGAAGGAATCAACTTGGGATGGTGACGTGTCCAAGGGTGATATCTGATTGGATGCTTTAAGGAGAAAAAGGAATAAAAGACGTTGGTGTGCTGGAGATAACGGCTAACGTCTAACGTCCCACGTGATGAGTAGTGTTGTTTGCCGTCTTGTCTATTTATAGGAGAGAGAGTATTGTACGAGAGACTATCAAGAGATTTGATCAGAATTGTAAAAGGGAAGAGAGAGATCCCAAGAGAAATACTCTCTAGTCTTGTATACATTTTCTGATTAAATACAAATCTCGTTATCTCTTTAGATCCCATAACACAACTCGAGATTTTGATCCAACACTCGTAATCTGATTAACAATGTTGTGTCATAGCCAGAAAAAGAGAAAAGCAATCAATCAAACAAACCAAAAAAAAAGAAAAAAAAATTCAGATATGGCAACGACATCAAACTGATGATCTGGAAAAAGAAGGAAAAATAAATGAAATCTGCTGCCTATGATAAGATCTGCACATAAGAGGGGAAAGTCACGTGTACTTCACGTGGAGACTTATGAAGGCTGGGTGAAAGACTCGGATGGAGATAGAGGGTTTGATGTTACAAAGCATGAGTGTCTTCTAGCTTTATATACGATTGCTTTGGTTGTTCTTGAATTTTGGCTAGTTTCTGGGAATTGTAGAGGACACAGAGAGCAAGGTCTCTTGTGTATGGGCTCAAGGTCTCGTTTGAGATCTTGAGATTGTTTTTGGTTACGATAAGCAATAAAATTGTACTTAGTTGCTTATCAATTGGTGCGGTGAGCGACTCGAAGCATCGCGATGTTGAGCAGTTTGAGCTTTTGGTGATGACAACAATGGCGTATCAGAGTTTAGATGCTTTTGATCGGCTAGAAGCAACGCTTCAAGCATTCATTGCGACGCTACAGCTGAAATCTCCTACTCAGGTATCTGTTTCTTCATCGGAACAATACATAAATAATCCTCCGTTAGGTTATCGGCAAGTAGCTGAGAATCTTGATCATGAAGAGAAAAGATTCATCGAGATTCCTGTGTTTACTGGTGTTGGTGTTTATTTGGAACCATGGATCGAGTGGCTGGAGAATAGGTTGCATCGGAAGAGTTCATGGAGCTACAAAAGCTTGCTTTGGCACACGGTTTCATCTATGGAGAAGCCGAAGCATATCTTCACCGCATGAATTCGTTCATTCCTTTCCAAAGCTGGAAGGATCTGAAAGGATCTTTACTGTGGAAGTATGGTGAAAGAGACGATGCAAAACGAGTCTTCTTTCTTGCCGAGCAAGATAGACATCTATAGACGTCTACAACAAGATCGATTATGTCTATCAACTCGACTAATCAAGTTCAAGAGGTCGAAGCATTGGTAACAGTACGATACAAGCGGAAGAACATAAAATGGTTGGGAATTCGATTCAAGACAGAGAGTTCGATCCAGTTACATAATCGATTGGAAATGAAACATTGAATCAAGCGTCTGAGATGATTGATGTACCAAGAGTGATGAAGAACGAACTGTTGGTCAAGAATGAATCAAATCCAGAACATGAGGTACAAGTTTGTCGCTTGGAACCAAGCCTTATGCTTCACGATTCATTGGTTGTTGATAGGGATAAGCGCTCTAGTTTTGGCATGGATTACTTGTTAGCAAGAGTTGAGTGCTCTCAAAAACAACCAGATGCAAAGGTGATGCATATTGCACACCAACTACTCGTTAAAATGATTCTGAGAGACAGAATGATCATGAGAAGGCAAATGGTACATCACAGGAAGAAGATGAGTTTAGCTCCTAAGTCTTGGAGGTTTAAATTCAAAGGGCACCTAGTGAAGAAACGAAGATTGAACGTTGTACATACAACTTTAGAGTTTCAGTGGAGGGAATTGTCGAGCTATGAATCTAAGCTCAGCGCAGAGTTAGGAAGAATGTTGTCTGGAACTAGCAGTGAAGCTCTTGGTACAGTTCCAAGTGTCGATTTAATGAGAGAAAGAGCTGGTACCAAACAACAGACACTCAAGCTTAAGTCTGGATACCAAAAAGATTTCTCGTTGGCCACTGATTATAATGCGCTTGATGCAGCTACTGAGTCTGGGATACAAGTGGTGTTTGAGACAGTTCTAGAAGATATTCAGGAACCTGCACTTTGTTTGCCAAAGAAGGCTGAGTTATACACAACTTTGCAGGCCAACATTACATTGACAATGAAGAAAGTTGAATAGCCTTTCAAGCCTTTTGAGGTTTGTTTTGGTCAGTCTTCCGTCACATAAAGAGTATGGGTTGTCAGAAATTGATGAGGCTGTAGATTCACGGGCACGAAAATGGTGCAAAGACTGGTGGTTTAAGTTCAAACAGAGTACGAGGGTTAGAGAAGCTTTTCGATTACAATATTACATGGAAACATTGAGCAATGTGGTACATGTTTGGAGCAAACAAAAGCACTTGATAAAACACATTGATGTTCATACTACATGTACTGCAGATCAAGAGTATGATGCTACTCTTCAGAGTGGCAACTTTGTGCTTCATCGTTGCCTTCCATGTATGCAAATTGTGAAGCTTCGCAGTAAGCTACTAGTGGAGAAGCTGAACAATGACGTGTTGATGAGGAACAACGTAGCTGAGTGGTGTACAAGTTTGGGATCAATCCACTACTTCCTTGTCCTTTTGCTTGTGTTGGTGAGGGTCATAGATATCGGCAAGCTCAAGGGACAATGTAAGAAGCTTGCACAAACCTATAATAATTGGAGAGATGGTCACCACATTCTGCAACTGTCTCTGACCAAATCACACCTTGAGTCTAAGCTGCTCTGCTTGTTTTGTATGTTGCACGGGCTAACAAAGAATAATGCAGAACCTGCAATACAAGCTGTGTTTGAGTCAGTTCTACAAAGGCCCAATGTCTATGAAGCGTTATCAAAGATGTGTGGGACTCTGAATTTGCAAACAAGACAGCATATAGACATTGATGCACCTGCAGCTAGCTCAACGGAAAATGTTGATTTAGACACAAGTATGCAGGACAGAGATGCAGTAATAAGGAAACTAAACCTTGCTGATGAGAAGTTTCAAGTCAAGCACAGATGGCGAAGCAAGCTTTTGTGTGGTATTTGTTGCCTTTCGTTGAGCATTGTTGGATAAAAATGTGGACGGGCAGTGCAACGTATGAAGGTTCATCTGTTCCTGTAATCACGAGAGACATGGTGTCACTATTCCATTATGTTTTTTTTTTCCGAAGCTTGAGGACAAGCTTCTCAAAGGGGGGGGGGAGTATTGATAAGATCTGCACATAAGAGGGAAAGAGCAGTCACGTGTACTTCACGTGGAGACTTATGAAGGCTGGGTGAAAGACTCGGATGGAGATAGAGGGTTTGCTGTTACAAAGCATGAGTGTCTTCTATCTTTATATACAATTGCTTTGGTTGTTCTTGAGTTTTGGCTAGTTTCTGGAAATCGTAGAGGACATAGAGAGAAAGGTCTCTTGTGTATGGGCTCAAGGTCTCGTTTGAGATCTTGAGATGGTATTTTGGTTACGATAAGCAATAAAAGTGTACTTAGTTGCGTATAAGCCTATAATAAAACTCTATGCAGCAACGTTGGATTATCAATGGAGAAGCCAAACTTGCACTTTCCTTCTTTGAATCATAGTGTGCAAAAAAACACACAAACACACAACAAAACAAAATCAGGTGATTGTTTTTGACAATGTCTTGCTTTTGTTTAATCATGGGGTCCAAGCAGTGTAACTTGCACAATTAAGATGTAAACCACAATGATTTCAAAGTAAAAATAGCATTTCAAGGATAGCGTTTTTGCTTACATTGCAATCAAAAGCGTATTTTCGAGCAAGTGCTATGGCTGTGTTACGTTCTTTGTAACGATCCAAAATCCAGCCCAGTTAATTCGGCTCGGCTAGGCCCAGTAGTGTGGCAGAGAGAATAAAGCTCAGTAGACACATTTTGAGGGAACAAAAGAACGATCATTCAAATCTAGAAATTAAGAAGCCAAATTTTGAGCTTATGTTCTACACTAGAAGATCTATGTTTATCAGAAAACGCATCATCATTTGGAGTTTTTCTCTAATCGTTATGGTTATTTCTCTGGGATTGTTTGATGTAGATCGGATCTGCCAACAATCAACTTCATCAGTGCTTTCCCATTGAACTAAAAGGAAACACGAAACGAGCTAGATATCATTGGAGAGATCCCGTCGTCAGATTTCCATATCATCTTCCCGAGTGGTAAACCGAGGTACTGTTGGATAGTTATTAACGTTTCTTCTTGACAATAATTAAACTGTTGTGTTGCAGAGTCAATTCGTACCAGTTGCAGTGTAAGTGAGGAAAGGTCAACAGAAACAAATATTTCAGTCTGGAAATTATTCAGTAAGTAGTTAATATTTTATCTATCATCTCCAATAAACGGATCGTCATTCCCAATTATTTTCCGAGAGTTATGCTTGTTTTCCTGAGAGGTATTGGTGCAGTCTGCGTTTGCGATCAGCCTGAAGACCTAAGCTAGTTTGGTTAATCAAATGGTGTCCGATCAGAGTAAACTCGGTGGCTAAGGACAGAGAACGTCTAGGACTACATTCTGACCGGAGGGATTGAAAAGCTAACGGTCAGTTGTTGAGTTATTGATCTGTTATCTCTAGGGTTCAGTTCTGCCAGAATCATCACATTCATTTATTTCCAGAGAGTTCTGGAGTTGTTGTTTCAGAGCTGCCATGGTCATTTAGTGTTTTCTAAGGTTTTCTTTAGAAACCGTGGCAAAGATTAGGGTATATTCCGTAAATCCTGTACCGGTATAGAATTTTTTCTATCGTAGTTTAGATTTCATAGCATGATCCGTCTGGTTGAATTGAATCTGTTTGAGTCTTGTTTGGTAGTTCATTCATTCATTGTAATCGAAACTAGGGGTATAAAGGATTCAACTATGGATTGGATTGTTTGACGCTAAGTGATGCTATATACATATATGTACGTATACATAGTTATGAGTAAGTACTATGTGCGGAGTGTGAGTTTGGAGATGCCCGATAAGGTTTTTATCAGGCTTAGTACTTCACCATGGATAGCACCGATATTGTTAGTGAAGAAGAAAGATGAGAGTTTCAGGCTTTGTATCGACTATAGAGGCTTGAACAAGGGGACCATCGAGAATAAGTATCTGCTACCACGTATCAATGAGTTGTTGGCTTAATTGCAGGAAGTTTCATGGTTTTCAAAAGATAGACGTGGCATCATGATGCCACCAAATTGCGACTGCTGAGGAGGATTTGCGAGAGACCGTTCTTCATGCGCATTATGGAAATTAAGGATTCGTATTGATGCCATTTGGATTGACGAACGCACTTGCAGCGTTCATGAAGCTCAAGAATGATGTGTTTCGCGAGTACTTGGATAAGTGTGTGATTGTTTTCATTGACGATATCTTGATCTATTTTTGGTGTAGAGTGGAGCCCCTCCATTTGCGGATTGTGTTGGGTAAGCTAATGGAGCATCAGTTTTTTTCTAAGTTGAGTAAGTGTAGCTTCCGGCAGAAGAAGATTGGATTTCTGGGTCATGTGAATTCTGAGGCATGAGTTGCAGTAGATCCAGAGAATATTACTGTAATATCAGAGTGGCATACACATAAGATCTACAGCTTTCTTGGGTGGCATGATATTAGAGGAAGTTCGTCTTTTCCATTATCACAAAGCCGATACCGCGATTAATAGGCAAGGACGTCAAGTTGGATTTGACGTATGCTTGTTTGAAGAGTTTCATTGAGATGAAATGGCAATTGACTGTGACGCTAGTTTTTGTACTTTCGAGACCGAGGATACTATATGAGGTTTATACAGATGTGTTAGGTATCGGTTTGGGGAATTATTGATATATGATTGTCATGTTATTGCTTATGCATCACGTCTGTTGGGGTCTCATGAGGTCAACTACCCTACTCATGACTTAGAGTTGGCAGCCGTTGTATTTACGATGAATTTGAGGCAACGCAGATGGATTGAGTTATTAGCAGACTACAACTTGAATATTATTTATCATCCGGGTAAGGCCAATCAGATGGCATATGACTTATGCAAGCACATAAGCAATGTTTCAGGAACCAAGGAGGTTCAAGAGCTTATTAGGATACTTGCTAGTCCTAGATTATGTGCCCTCACTGTAGAGGGATAGACAGCTGGCTTTGAGGCTTTGGAGCATCCATATTTACTGTAGAAAATACTAAGACGTACATGGATTTGAATCACCCTTATCATCGGCATGTAAATGAAGAAAAATGTGCTACTTTTGTATTGCAGTTTTAGACATATAAGATGGTTAGGATAAGCTTTAGGTGCCTAGCGGATTATTGGAGAATCTGCATTGCCAGAGTGAGAATGAGACATGGTAACCATGGATTTTCTTACCGACTGTCGACCACCTCAGATGGGAGGAATGCTATTTAAGTGGTTGTGGATATACTCACCAAATCAGTTCATTTCCTAGCAACTAAAAAGACATGTGAATCTTTTCAGTTGGCGCCTAATTACAGCAGGAAGATTGTGAGATTACATGGATCTCTTGTCAGGATTGTATATATCAGGAGGCAAAAGTTCACATCGATATTTTGGAGAGCCTTTGAGTACAACTTATCAACTGCATAAAGATGATCAGTCAGAGAGGACTATTCAGACATTGGAGAACATGCTCCGGGATTGTGTCTTGATTGGGAAGAGAGATTGTGAAAGTATCTATCTCAAGCAGAGTTTGCCTACAGCAACATCTATCATTCGTGTATTGACATGGCACCGTATGGTGTTCTTTATGGTAGGCATTGTCGTACATCACCTTGTTTGACATAATGGGGGAGCACGTGACTTAGAACCAGCAATGGTTCAAGAGACAGTATAAGAGGTAGATATGCTCATTCCACAGATTAAAGAAGCTCATGACCGTCAAAAGAGTTATGTAGATAAACGATGTGAAAATTTGGATTTTCAGGTAGGTGACTTAGTATAAATTAAATGAAGACATCTCAGGGAGGATCTAAGACTCTAAAGCTAAGAAGCTTAAGTTAAGGTACATGGGACCGTATCTTATGTTAGAGCAGGATTGGAGCAGTGGCTTATAGATTGCATTTTCAGCAGAGTTGTTAGACTTTCATAATATGCTCTTTGCATTAGTTTTGTTGAGGGTCGTATGAGAGCCAGAGTTCATTTTTCAACATCGACCTCTATGAAAAAAAAAATATGCACACAGCCAACCAGTGTAGATTATCGATTGGAAAGTTAAACATGTATATGATGATCATATTTGTCAGAGTTCGTTGGGGAAATAAAAGATCTAGGAGAAGTACCAGGAGACGAAAGTTAGATGAGGACTGAATATCCAAATCATTTTAGGATGGGATTGATCAGTGGGCTTATGAATCCAATTCTAGGACGAATTCCTTGTAAGTAGGGGATAATTGTAACGACCCAAAATCCAGCCCAGTTAAGTCGGCACGGCTAGGCCCAGTAGTGTGGCAAAAAACCCTAAACTCTTCCTATTTAAAGAGAGATTAAGGCTAAGCAGACACGTTTTGGAGAAACAAAAGAACGATCAATCAAATCTAAAAATTTCGAAGCCAAATTTTGAGGTTATGTTCTACACTCGAAGATTTATGTTTATCAGAAAATGGATCATGACTTGGAGTTTTTCTGTAACAGTTATGGTTATTTCTCTGGGATTGTTTGCTATAGATCGGATCTGTCAACAATCAACTTCATCAGTGTTTTTCCGTTGATCTAAACGGAACCACGAAACGAGCGAGATATCATTGGAAAAATCTCGACGTCAGCTTTCCATATCATCTTCCCGAGTGGTAAACCGAGGTACTGTTGGATAGTTATTGACGTTTCTTCTTGGCGATAATTAAACTGTTGTGTTGTAGAGTCAGTTCGTACCAGTTGAAGTGTAAGTGAGGAAAGGTCAACGGAAACAAAGCTTTATGTCTGGAAATTGGTCTATCATCTATCATCTCCAATAAACGGATCGTCATTCCGAATTATTTTCTGAGAGTTATTCTTGTTTCCCTGAGAGGTGATGGTGCAGTCTGCGTTTGCAATCAGCCTGAAGAGAAAGCTATTTTGGTTAATCAAATTGTATCCGATCGGAGTAAACTCGGTGACTACGGACAGAGGACGTCTAGGAATACATTTTGGCCGGAGGGATTGAAAAGCTAACGGTCAGTTCTTGAGTTATTGATCTGTTATCTCTAGGGTTCAGTTCTGCCAGAATCATCACATTCATTTATTTCCCGAGAGTTCCGGAGTTTCTGTTTTAGAGCTGCCCTGGTCATTTGGTGTTTTCTCAGGTTTTCTTTAGAATCTGTGGCAAAGGTTAGAGTCTATTCCGTAAATCCCGTACCAGTATAGAATTCTTTCTATCGTAGTTTAGATTTCAAAGCATGATCCGTCTGGTTGAATTGAATCTGTTTGAGTCTTGTTTGGTAGTTAGTTCATTCATTGTAACCAAAACTAGGGGTCTAGAGGATTCAACTATGGATTGTATTGTTTGACGCTAAGTGATTCTATATACATATATGTATGTATACATAGTTATGAGTAGGGACTCTGTGTGCGGCGTGAATTCGGAGATGTCCGAGCTTCGACGCTACGATGTGGGGCGTGAGTTCAGAGATGTTTGAGATTCGACGCTACTCTTTGGGGCGTGGTGCAGAGACGTTTGCATTCGATGCTACGGTTGGATGGGGGTACAGAGACAGACTATACTAGCGACGCTTCGTGTATATATATATATCCTTATGAGGAGTATGCGGGGGTGTATGGATTAGCTATATGCTATCATCGCATGGTTGTTTTGTGGGGCGCTCTAGGCGTCGTGTTTGTTCATGTTAGAGCTAAACTTCCATAGTGGGAGTTCTGTTTGACTTGAGTCTGTGGTTTGCGTGTCTAGCATCCCATACCTCACTGAGTGACTCTCCTGTTACTCACCCCTCCTTCTTTGTCGCTTTCAGGTAAGACTGATATCAGGAGTGATCATTTCGGAATGGTGCTTTTGAGATTTTTATTTCTTTCTTTTCAGACTTATGCTTTTTATGCTTTTTATCGATATTTTCTAGATTTCCTACGTTATTGAATTTATGGAGTTTAGAGACGATTTATGCGGATTAATAAATGGAGATTTCAAAAAGTTTATTTATTTTATTATTATGAAAAATGCGAGTGTTACATTCTTGTTCTAACTCAAAGGTTAAGGTAAAAGTTAGAGTCTTTATATCTCATCTGCCTGGCGCATAAGCACTTTGATTTTTGCTCTTTCCCCAACTCCAGTTGTAGACACTATCACTAGGAGGAATAAAAACGCCAGGTGAACCATTAAATTTCTCTACTTTGATATTTATCTTTCTCTCTGTTTCACTAAGAGTATAGAAGAGAACTTGTTGTAGAAACTTAATTTGATATGTATGAAATGTTTTAGGGTTTGTTTGAATGATATATGTATGAAGAAAGCTTGGGATGCTACAGGAACAATCACTCTTGAATCTGTTATTGGACCATTGTTGCAGGATAAGAATAATCACTCTAGAACAATGATTTTGCTCTCTTTGTTTTTATTGTGTGTATTGTATCTGATCAAACCACCATGGAGAAACATGAAACGGTACTTTATCCCCTTACACCCTCGTCATTCCAAAAATGAAGGATGGCTTAACTGGCCTCTCTATGGTACCTTATCCCCTTACACCTCTCAGTGTTGAACCCTCAAACAAATCCAGCAGAAGCTAAAAACATGGCGATTGTTGGATTTGAGATAACAAAAGCTAACAACGTGCACGGCTGTGCTACTGCAGGCTGAGGAGAGGCACATCGACATCATGGGCCGCCTTCTCTAGCTTGTAGCAAAACAAGAAGGCCTAGGTGACGGATTCAGAATTGTGATCAATGATGGTCCACAAGGACATATGCATTAATAAATCGCTTTACATGTTCAGTGACCATATATTCACATCAAGCAAATGGATATCATTATTGTAATTTTCATCTTTTTGTGGGGTTTTTAGGTTTCATGTTTATGTTAGTGGAGGACACAAAATAAATTGGCCTCCTGGCCTTCTTGCTATGCTATGAAGAATCCCTAGCTGTTGTTGTATTGGTTATAAGAGGTACCGTCAGAGTTTGTTATTGTCTTCTACTGAATTCATAAGTAAATAAAAAGCTTGAATCATTACTGTTAAGGTAGATGTGTTTTTTCAACCTAAAATCAATTGGTGATAAGTGGATTGATCCATCTATCTTATACTACTAAGGATCCCTTCCAACTACCAATGTGAGACATTTTGTATCCATCTTTGCGCCAAATTGATCAGGATCGGGTTGGAATTGGATCGAGGTCTCTAATACCATGTTAAGCTAGATGTATTTCCAACTTAAAAGCAATTAGTTTTAGGTTAGAAATCCATCTAGCTTAATAATAATATATTATGAGCGTAATGCTAAGAAACCTCTTGTTTTATGTTAAGAAGAGGTTGTTTGATTGTTTCCTTCTATGTTTCCTCCGTTTCACTTGTTTAGGGTTCTACTAAATAAAAAATAATTCTTTCCTTACAAATGATTCGGTTCTGGTTTGGGCATCGGTCAACCTTACTATCATATTTGAGAAATCCTAATTGGTTGAGATTTTATCTTTATCTGTTCTTCATAAATGTACATCTGAATTCAAATCCATTATATCTATACATTAAGAATTCGATTAAACCACATAAAAGGAACTATGCCATGTTACCAAAGAACTTCCATGAAATTATTTTTGTTTATACATTGATAGAACAACCCTAAATTTAAAATGTAAGAAAAACAATTCAAAAGAAACAAGCCCCCTCTTCTATAGATTTTTAATATAATTGATTTTCAATACAATTATATTTAGGAGGTGTTATTCAATGAGTGTTTTTAAATCAATTATTAATGTTTTGTAATCCATCAAAATTTAAAATTTTAAAAAAGTTTAAGTTGACAGATTCTAAAATCTCTGCAGTATGCCTTGGATTTTGAATTCATTCATTTGTTCATGGAAAATCTATAAGAAATGATTTGAAATCAATTCAAAATATAAAGAATTTTAAAATTTTTTAAAGTTGAATAACACTAAATTTTAAAAATTAAATTTAAATCATTCATTAAATAACACTAGATTTTAAAACAGAATTTAAAATCATAATTTGAATAAAAATGGATTGTATTTAGATTTAAATTCTATTAAAATACATGATTGAATAAACTAAACTTTTGTAGATGGTTTTTCGATCAAATATTGCCACTTATGTGTACAAGCATATTTTAATTTGCTTACATCTAGATAATTGTCATATAGTCCTCCTCCTCCTCCTATCTAGAAAAGAGTTTAATTCTCCCAAAAAACAGGGACGTGATAGTCAAATATAGAGCATCTCCAAAAGAAACTCTATAACTTCAAATATATAGTTTTTTTATAGAGTTTTTTGCTCTCCAAAAAGAAACCTCAAAACTTCAAATTTGAAGTTTTAAGTGAAACTCTATATTTGAAGTTTCAATACTCAAAACTCTAAATTTGAAGTTTCATCTTTTTAATTGCATTTTGGTCCTTACAAATACAAATAAAACTAGAATTTATAAATATTTTTTTGTTTATTGTTTTAATCCATAATTTTATTTAAATCTCATAAATATTTCAAATTAAAATTTACCTTTTATAAATTTAAGTTTAGACATAAAACTAAATAAAAATTTATAATAAATTTTAAAATAGTTTCTTGTAGTTTAGTATTTTGTAAATATTTTAAAATTAAAATTAGACAACAAAAATGTGGTATTCTATTTGTAATAATCATGTATTTGTATTTATAATTTTATATTTTAGTGTAAGATTTTATTAATTAATATTCTTGTATAATTTATATATATATATATATATATATATATATATATGTGTATGTTATTTATCAATGTTTTATGAATTTATATTCACTATGACAAATATAAGGATCAAAATGTAAAATAGAAATAATTTTGAAGTTAAATTTGAAGTTTTTCTTTTGGAGAAGAACACCTTGAAACTTCAAATATAGAGTTTTGAAAACTTTAAAATAGAGAGTGTTTTTGGAGATGCTCTTAGAAAGTATAAAGTTGCTTCTTCCGCAAGAAACTTGACTCTCTTCTCCCATTAACCTCGATAGCTTCTTCAAACACGTTCTTGCTCAGGACATCGTCGAAAGTGTTAGCGTTTTCTCCCTAAACAAAATCCTTCATCTCTCGCGGCTCCTCTGTCTCTCTCCAATGGCGGACAAGAAAGAATTAAACCCAAATCCTCCCCTCGGTACGTGTACTTGTGGATATTTTTGTACTTAGGGTTTCAAAGATTCGTATTCCTCTGCTTTTCTTTTTTTTTTCTTTCTCTCCACGTGTGTTCTTGATTCTGTTACACCTCTGCGATTGTAGAAGATCAAAAGATTCGCCCATCAAGGAAGTTAGCAATGGCACACGAGTCAGAGTCTGAGCCCGAGTTCAAGAAACAGAAACTCGAAGAACTCCAGAGAAAAGCTTATCACTCTGTTCTCCATGCTTCCACAGCAGAAACCTCGGCGATATCACACGTAACACTTTACTTTCTCGCGTACTCGCTTTCTCCTTGTTTAAACCTGTGATTGTGCTCGTGTCTCATGTTTTTCTTGTTCTTTAGAAGAAGTCTCAAATCATACAAAAGTTGATGAAGGAGTGGAAGATTGATCACAAAACTCAGGTCTCTGTTGATGACTCTGTAAGGGCTTCACCAATCACCATCTTTTTTCAATATTCAAGTTAGAAAAGTCGAGAATAACATTTAAGTCTCTGTTTTACTTTAGCAGGAAAAGAATGAAACTTCGAGTCTAAACTCTGTTCCAGAGTCTCTTGTTGTAAAACGGATCCGTGCAAGGCTGCCTGATGAAGATTGTCTCCCAAGTAACAAGAAAACGAAATTTGACCAGCTCCATAAACAGGCTTGCGAAGATGTTCTCAACGCCTTCAACGCAGAGTCTCCAGTACTATCCAGCGTAAACCCACACTTCTAAATCTTCTTCTTTTTGTATGAAAATGATTAGGTAGCACTTGAAGGTTTATGCTCATGTGTCTTGTCTTCTTTCAGTCAAGGGTTTTGATTATGCAAGACCTGCTTGACGAATGCAACAACGCCCACAAAGCTCATATAACTGACAAGATTGATGATAAGATCAAAACTGATCCCCCACTGGTCGAACCATTGATCAAAGCTTCCAATACCACAAAGATGTGATCTTCTCTCTCTATTTATGTTTCTTGACCATCTGATGATGTCTTGGCCATTGATAAAGATTCTCCTCTCTTTTCTTTGTTCTAGAGTGGAGCCAAAACACAGGCTTTACCCTGCCGGCTGCAGGTTTTGTCCATCAGATGATATGATGGCAAACTATTTTCTGAAGTACAAAGCTCTAGGAAAGCCAATGAAAGCCCGTACCATACTTGAAGAGCGTCACGACATCTTCTCAATACCTCCTCGTGATTTCCCTGGTCAGATACTAACCTTATACTATAATGTTTGAATCATGTTTTGGTTACGTTTCTTGATCTAACTTTGTCTTCTTTTCAGGCTATCCAAGAGAAACAGAATGGCATTTCTATTGCAGAAAACTTATTGGCGAAGACCCTCGGAGTCTCTGGACACGTGTCGGTAAAGATACCACTGTGTTTGATCCAGAGGGAAAAGGTGTTGGTATCAAACGTACATATGCTCTCACGGAGCAGGAACAAGAATCTGATGACATTTTTTTGCCTGGCGAAACAGAACCTCCAAGAGAAGAGTGGTTCATTGAAGAGATTAGTCTCCCACCGTCTGTTGCTGATACTGACTTAGTTTTGTGTCATGTTATTCTCAACAAGATTGAGAAAGAAGAAGAATGTGAAGAGGAAGAAGAAGATGATGATGAAGATGAATAAATTGTTGATTTGTCTCTCCTGACTTCTTATCTGAAAAACACTAAATGATTGTGCAGTGATTCTGTTTTTAGGGACTAAGTGATATTATCTTGTTTTAGAATGAAATCTCTATAATCTAGTGAAAGTGTGAAACAGTACATAATGCCGTGAAGAGTTTTTTACAATCATTTGATCAGACTTTTTTTTAATGATTGCGACTTCATTAGTTCAGGATATAAAACCCTGAAAAAAAATTATCTACTGATTAACTGCTTTAAGATATAATGTGATTTAGATACAGAGGGAAAAACTAGCTTTCTCCATGAGAGTAGTTTTTGAGGTTTATCGTGTAGCTCATGTTCCTGGATAATAATATCAGTATCTGCATATGTTGTAACCTCAGCAGTTGGTTCCTTACAGGGTTGTGATAATACTTTGTTCCTTGTTTACTGTAAACCTTCTGTGTTATCAACTTTGTTTTTAGTTACAATTTTTTTTTTTTTTTTATGTTTTATTTTATGGATTTCATATCACACATGTAAGCTTGTTACTGAATAATATATGTTACTTTATATATCAATGCTTGCTTTCGGCTGGCGCCAATCAAACTTCGATCTGTGTTTAATATTATTTTGAAATAATGCTTCGGTTTCTATGGATTATCTTTCTCACAATTCACAAACGTATTCTTTTTTTTTTTTTTTGAAAGAATGTTAAATTTATTCAAATCCAAAAAGACTTTTGTAGAAACTAATGCATCTTTAGTTTAAACTGTGATTAATGTTTGATTTCTATAAATGAAATAGAACTCCTTTAATCTCTTGACGAGAACCAGGTCACCATTGCCGTGTTGAAAGTAGACCACCTCTGCCCTGAGGGACTGATTCTATTTCGAATCTGCTTATCGATGAATTTGATAATGATACTTTGAGGTCGCAGAGCCTTACCATGTCTTCTACCATTTCTCTCTAGCCAAATGGTATGAACTGAAACTTGAAACACATATCGTAGGAGGAACCGTTTCACCCTTGAGACAGCATTCATGGTGATGAGATCAATAACATGACTCCAACTGTGCGAGTAGTTTTGGCCAAACAACTTTCCGGTGAGGTTCTTCCAGATCACCTCAGTGAAAGGGCAGCTAAAAAACAAATGATTGCGGGACTCGATCGCAGCATTACAGAGGAGACACTGAGCATTCGCCTGAGAGTTCCACTGCAGCAACCTATCCCCAGTAGCCAGACGGTTATGAACTGCAATCCAAGCCATGACAGAGTACTTTGGTGTCGATCCTGAGAACCAGATACCCTTGTGCCACTGTACCCTTGTCTGCTGTGTTCTAATGGAGTTTCACGTCTGGTTAGAGTCAAAAGAGGGACGAAACACATCCCCTTTACCTCTCCACACAGCTACATCTTCCTCTGCAGTAAGCCCCTGAGCTCGCAGTTTCTGGATCTCTTCATCAATGGTGACCAGATTATCCATTCTGTGTCGTCTACTCCGATAGGTTTGACATACGAATTCAACCGTGGCGTTGAGATGGATCCCAAGTGCAATACGTCCATGCTCATTTGTCAGGTCCATCATCCGCCCCAATGGAGACCACTCATCAAACCAAAAAGAGGTGGAAGATCCACTCCTTATTTCTATTTTAACAAAAGATCTGGCCAGGGCTCTATACTTCAGCAGCTTCTTCCAGATCCAAGAGCCTAGAGAGGTTGTCTCACTGATGCTCCAAAACGAGCCCTTCCTGATCAAATATCGCTTAACCCATTGAACCCAGAGAGTAGACTGCGACAGAATACGCCATATGAGCTTGAGACAGCACACTTTTTTTTTCTTTGATAAAGATTGTAGTCCCAGACCACCTTCTTCTTTCGGTCTGCAGACTACATCCCAGGACAATTTAGCTTTTGTACTGCACATAGTTGGACCAGACCATAGGAAAGATGAACAAAGTTGATCAATCTCCTTGATACATTGTTTCGGGAGCCTGTAAACTGACATCCAAAAGTTAGTGATACTGTAAATCACTGAGCTGATAAGTTGCAGCACCAAACCCCACCCCGCCACGTCATCATGCTGCTATTCCAGTTTCTAGTCCCTTCCCCACGTTGTATTTGCTCATATCCCACCTCCAGTGAGGAACACTCCAGAATCAGAACCAACGGGTGAAATAACTCCATCACCTTCTCCTACTCCATGTAAGTCTCTCTTCTTGGTTCTCAATATCTGCATCCATTAATTTGTGAACTTAAACATCTGTTTGTGCAGCTTCGGCAAGCTTCGTTCCAACCTTTGAAAGGGCATCAACAAGTCTCTTGGTAATAGTAGCCATTGCAATCATCTGTCTGTGAATTCAAAACGAAAGGAAAGTACTGGAAGAAACTGCTTTTAACGTTCAAGCTGTAGAAAAGAAACAGCAATTCGCAAAACCAGAACTCATCCGGTTACAACATAAAGGTAATTGTATATAGGAACACAAACAAAATGTATGTATGGATATGAAGAGGACTTCTTCTTTTTTTGTAAAAGAGTTGTTGAGGTTTGCAACACAAAAGTGTGTCTTGCACCTAACATCTGAGGAAGACAACTTACACATAAAATTTGTATATAAAGTAACTTTGTTTCATCAGATTTGTGCGGTTTGACATCTATGAACATATATATTAACATCTGAAAGTTTGAACATCTTGTTAGATTAAAAATTGTGATGGACAATACAAAGTTTTACTTTGTCAAGTGTAGACTTAGTTATAGTAGTAACAAACTATATTTTGTTATAAACCATATTGTGGATTGCTATAACCGGAACTTGAACCTGAACCGGAACCAGAACCAGAACCGTATCGGATCGACCCATTAAGGTTCTAGGTCGGCCGAGTATTCCTAATCCTTATTGGATTAGGATTTGGTGTTTTTCCTATTACATGTTGTATTAGGTTTTGTATTATTTCATTTTCCTAGTTGGTTTAGGTTTTTTATTTTCAAGGAACTTGTAACTCTCTATATAAGGGCACCTTATGATTATGAAATAAACATCCCCTTTTACTCTTTGATTCACAATACATTATCAGTACGATCACTAAATCCCTGAGCCAAAATTCCGACCAGAAACCCTAACTCTCTCGCGAAGACCCCTTGACGGCGAGAACCACCACTGCGAAACCCTAATCCTAATTCTTGCTCGACCATGTCCCGTGTTCAAGGACTTCCCGATCTCAGCAAGCCCTAATCCACATCCAATCTCAGCAAGACCACCCGATACTCAGCAATTCCAATCTCGCGGCCCGTACTCAGCAAGTTCCGGTCTTAGCGCGTTCCAGTTCGCGAAGAAGTTCCACCTCGAGATCCTTCTGTTATTCATAGTCCATTCAACCCAAATTGGAGGTTAAGGTAATTCTCAAAACCTAATGATTTAATTGAAACCCTAAAATCTAGAAACCCTAACCATGCATATCACGGACCCTTAAACCCCAATCACATTGATAGATCTGCTAGGTTGTATGATCTGTTTAGGTTGATTAATTGGAACCCCACTATGCTTGCTTGATTGTTTTGATTGCGGTATACATAAACACTTAGACTCCGGATATTAGGTATGAACTCTATTATGCTTGATTGATTCATTGATAAATTTTGATTGAATTTTGTTAAGATTGAAATCACATGCTAAGAACCAAACTAATCTAGAACCGATCTAATCCTAATCGATATGCTAGAACCAAACTAGGCTTGCTAAATTCACTGTTTGAAATTGATTGATTGCGGTTTACATATCTTGTTTGATTTGTTGATGAACATGTTTAAAAGTTCTAAATACAAGATATATGATTTCAGATGTCGAAAATCAACAACTTGCATTTTGCTGCCCTAAATCTCTCAGGAGATAATTACTTGCAATGGGCATTGGATGCTAAGATCATCCTAAAATCAAAGGGACTTGGCGAATGTATCACCGAGGGCAATAATGCAACTGAGAAAGATAGATACAGAGCTATCTTGATTATTCGCCATCATCTAACTGAGAGTCTCAAAGATCAGTATTTGACAATTGTGAATCTTCTAAACCTTTGGACAGAATGGAAATCAAGATATGATCACCTAAGAACGGTGATATTACCAAAGGCTATGTATGATTGGAGGAATCTCATAATCCAGGATTACAAGTCTGTGGACAAGTATAACTTAACCCTATTTAAGATCTAAATTGAAACTATGTGGTGAGGATATAACAGATAAGGATATGTTAGAAAAGACATTATCCACCTACCACACAAGTAATGTGTTGTTACAACAACAATACCGTGAAAAAGGCTTCACAACATATGCAAAACTGATCTCATGTATTGATATCACTCAAATTACCCTAAAGAGTGAATTACTCTCTCAAATAAGAGGTTAAGTGTAGTACTTAGGGATTAAATCCACAAGGAATCTAGGATTACTCAAAAGATCTAAGTATTAAAATATAGCTAGACTAAAGATGAGTTTAAACGGTTTAAAACCATAATTAAAATAAAGCAAGTAGATGATTGTTCAGTAACTTGGATTGGAAGTAGATTTCAGTTAGGAAAGTAGCTAGACTTAGGTATTATCTCAGGTATCAGTATGCAATTGGTCTCTGACTTTAAGGTTTTAGATTGTTCATAAATTCAAACACAAATAACGAAACCAAACAAGTTTCCTTTTCTAGATCTCGGATCTCAACTTGTAGTTTTGATTGCAAAAAAGAGTCGATCGATTATCTTAGTGGACAATCGATCGATACACCTTTCAAGTAATCGATCGATGCAAGAATGCTCACAACGATCGACAACTCTTCTAGCAAGCTTTAAGAACAAGTTAATCTTATTCTCTAACTCTTTAGATCAACTGTTGTATGAATCTATTGAGTTAGATCAAACTAGTTAGGATTCAGGTAATGAGTAAATAAATATTTGACTCAATTAAAATCTAGGATTTAGATTCGAGGGTGATTAATCCTAAATCTAATGTTAAGCTTAACTAAGTTTGAAGAACAGATGAAAAACACTTAAACAACAGTCATAAATCAACACATAAATCAACCAAATGAGAAACCTAAATCTAACAAATGAGATTACTCAAACATATTAATAAATGACATTATCATGATGGTATGAATAAAACTCATTGTATAAACAAGAAGCAAAGTAGATAATAGCAAAGAAACAAAGGAGTCAAGATCTTCTCTATTTTGTAGTCTCAGATCTCTCTCTCCAATCTCCTAGAACTCTCTTCTTCAATAGTAAACAAGTAACTCTCCAAACTAGGTTTGCCTCAACTCCAAGTAAAAATCTCCTTTTAAAAGAACACAAAACCCTAAAAATGTAGCCTGTAGGCGGCTAGGGACTAATGTTGCAATTATCATAACTTTTATAAAACTTGAGGTCTTCTAATTTTTGTTGTAAACTTGCGGGTGGTATAAGAATCGATCGATGTTGATGGTGTCGTGTCAATCGTTCATAATGGGTGACCATCGATCGTTCATAATGGGTGACCATCGATCGTCTTTTTCATCTTGCAATGTCGGTCGATTTTCCAAATCGGCATGAGTGCTCTTCAAAGTCTCCAAAATGTTCCAAAAACATTCATTTTCTTCATAAGTTCCTAAACCTGTAAATTACTCTAAAAAGCTCCAAATACTTATGAAATACATAAAAATCACATCTAGGTCATGGTTAAAAATGAGTAAAATCCATGATCTATCAACACCCCCAGACTTACCTTTTTGCTTGTCTTCAAGCAAAACAAATAGGTAATCTTTTTGCAAAGAGGTTTTTAGAAAATAGCAGGGATTCACAAAATTCTCAAACTTACAATCATCACTACAATACTACAACCACATCAAATGGATGTCAACTCCAGAGATACTCTATATACATTATCTAAGTTTATCAACCAAAACACTCTACTAGCAACTTAGGAAATACTAGCTTGACTCACCCCTCTACTAACCTCATTTCTTGCAGAAAAATAAAGTGTAGGCTTTACCTTGGGGATATCGATCATAAGATGCCTGGACTCTTACTCCATCAGGTATCTGAGTAAACATGTAGCCACATTCTGGTTTCTTTTCTCCCTATATTCCTCTTCTCTGAATCTTATCAAATTCAATGCCAGTGAACTAAGACATGTACTAATGCCTTCCATCTTGTTCACCTTATTGATTTTTATTTTGACAAAGTGTAGGCGAATAGTAGGGTCATCGGTAAGGTACCTACCCCTCGCTTCCACAATGTGTGATCATTCCTTTGAATTAGAATAGTGGGGTCATGGGTAATGTACCTACCCCTCTGCATCTCAGGAAATCATCTCAATCTTTTCTTTTTTTCTTTTTTTCATAAAAGAGAGGAGAGAAAGAAACCAAAAATTTATAGACTCATACCTTTCAGACCTGAAGGAAGAATCTGATCCAATGTATACCAAGCCCCAAAGCAAGCAAATTAGTCAGATTAGGGTTGGAGGTTAGCTTCGGTTCCTTCAAACTTTCTATGCAAGTGTGATCTAATGGTCATGTGATCCACTTTAGTATCTCTAGTATAATATGTTGTCAACAAATCTAAGAGTGGTGCTGATGCGTGGTTAGATAATAAGTAAGAACTTTTCAAATGATCATATCCCTTTTAAGACCTTTTTTTTTAAATAAAAGTAAATCGAAAGAAACAAAGAAATAAGATGTTAGTAGCTACCTCCCCCAGACTTAAATTACACTGTCCCAGTGTAACAAGCCTAAGATTGGTTGGAAAAATAAAAATAAAACTAAAGTTAAGAAAAATGAAAATGAGTGTTCGGACCTCCCTTAATACGGAATCGATCGATCGACAATAATATTGTCGATCGATGAGATGAACATGAGATCGACTGATCAGGTGAAATCAAAATCGATCGATGGGGAAATGGCCAGAGTCGATTCATCAGGTGGGAAAAAGTGTAAACCATCTAATCTGTAAGGACTGTTAGATCTGTTAGACATGCCAAACACAAACGAAAAATAAGAAAATAGTCCGAAAACATAAGCATAATAAGTCTAAAACATAGGTCCTAATAATCCAAAAAAGTGCATGAAAATAAAAATAAGAGAAAAATAGTCGAAGATAAAAAAGGATAGAAGTGTGAGGACTAGTCGGTGTCCTCATCAGTCTCATCGTCATCTCCGGTCTGTGTGGCTCTGCGCTGGCGAGAAGGTCCTGCAGCTGACGGCGAACTCGCTCTAACACTCCCTCTGCTCCTGCAAGGAGGTCTGGTCAGCCTAGCCCAAATGGCTCTAAGTGCATCAACCACGACGCGCGGAAAGTCTCCCTGCTGCATCAGGACGTCAGGTATAGCTGGGAAATCAGGAAGTGGGGGCTCTTGCGCTGCTCAAGCTCGACGGGGGCCTGGACCTCGGCGAGGTGCCTCATCAGGATCGCGCAATAGGTGCTCAACTTGCTCAACGCGGAGACACTCGGGATTGTCCTCGTCAAAGTCGGTGACCTCCTGGTTGGGCAGTGGGAGCAGACGCATCCGGTTATCCATCCTGAAACTCCAGATGTAGTCCTCCTTGAGCCAACCTGCGCTCGACAAGTGCTCCACGTCCATGTAGAGGCGAGTGCGGTTGACATCACGCTCATCCAGGCGGATGCCGAGGTACTGGAAGATATGAGTAAGGAGGCTCTCAACTGTCTCTGTCTTAGCCTTCTTACTTGTGAAGGGTTTCATCTTCAACCCCACTAGATGCTCAGAAAAGATGGTGCCAAGGTTAGGTGCGATGACGCCACTCTCCTCATCATATGTGCGCAGGTCAACCAAACCATCCAAAGCACAAAAGAGGAGTGTAAGATCCTGCGTCCGTACCTTGTTGGGCTCCATCTTGCACAACAAAGTGCTGGCAATGGCCCGCAAGAAGTAGCGCACAGTCGGATGACGAATGTTTGTCATGGTGAACTTGTTGGCGTGCAGATCGCATGTGCCAATGAGTTTCCAGAACTCGTGCATCTTGGGGAAAGGGGGAAAACACCACTAGAAGCTGCACTATCCTCAAAACTGTAGAGCAAACAAAGTTCATAAATAGTGATACGGTATCTCCTGCCTCGTGCAAAGAAAGATAACATGCCACTAGCTGCAGTCTTGGCCCTCGGGTTCGTGTAGGTGATCTGGGCAGTGGCCATGAACTGGTGAACGAGGGAGGAATAGAGGTCGTACGGGTGTGTGGCCATGGTGCCAAGAGCTAACTGCTCCATCATGCTGATGATGCCATTCTCAATACCGAGGCGTCTGATAGTGGTTGAGTCGATGAAACGAGTGGGCTCAATGCGTACCCCCAGCCATGCATTATAGAACATGTTGTCGTAGTCGTCCCACACGTCGGAGACATTGCAGTGGAGGCATTCAGCGCTCCTGACTACAGCGGCGGGATCCGGGTGATAGACCATGATTTTGACCCGCTTTTAACCATGGTTTTGATATGTTTTTATGAGTTTTATATATGTCTTGGAGTCTATTAGGTATGTTTTCAGGTTCAGGATCACTTTGGAGTAAAATGATGATTTAGGTGCCCTTTTGGAGCTTAAAGAAGAGTTTTCCGAGATGACTATGAAGATCAGATAATAAGAACACATATCGATCGATACACACTCTGTGTAATCGATCGATGACGCTTCTATCGAAGATGAAGTCAAGATACTCCATCGATCGATGTACACCATGTACCATCGATCGATATGATGCGTGGAGAACAAGTTCACCTTGTCCGACTTGAAGCCCAAGTCTTTCCAATATTACAAAAATGTCCCTGACGAGTTTTTAACCTAATGGAACTCTTATTTATAGTTTTTGCCTTTGTGTTTGGCAATGTGTGCTTTGACATGCTTTTTATGTTTCTAATACCTTTTGATACCTTTTGTACTTGAAAAGCTTGCACACTTTTCTTGTTACTTTGTTCTTTTCTATAAAGTATTTCTTTTCATCTTAATTTCTTAAAGGTTATAGAATTCTAGATCTAGAGGAAACACACAAAGAGATTTGTTGTTCCAAGAACCAAAAGTTCAATCCTCTGATCTATGAGTTTCTATTATTACCTAGTTGTCATGAATCTTTCAGATATGTATGAGTAGATCTCTTTGTTAGATTTAGGGTTCAAATAGTTATGAGGGATTAGCCCCAACTATGGAATGTTGAATTGTTGATATTCATTATCCAAATGAACCCTAGTGCTTACTCTAGATTAGCTACCTAAAGTATGATCATGGATGTGATTTAACTTGTTTATCATTGTCCTGAAATCATTTGGCATAAGCTTAGATCCTCTAGGGTTATGCGAGAACCGGTATATGATCTTGGTGAACACAATTTTGATTTGATCTTATGCTATATCGATCGATACTCCTATAGAGTCATCGATCGACAGCAACCCATATCGTCCGATATCGCTGTCAAAACATCGGTCGATATTGCTGGCGATAAGATCAATGGATGTGTCTATTTAGCGACCACTATTATATCTATCTAAGAATCGAAGTTCTCATATATCTTGCAAGCAATTCATTAAAACATCTATAGCATTATAATCCTGATTATCTGAATAGCAACCTTGAATCTAACTACTTTTTTTATTGTTTCAAACCTAAAATCCATTCTCTTAAGCAACTCACCATTGCTTATAAACTGAAACTTTACTA
The DNA here is from genome assembly GCA_932364175.1 of Eruca vesicaria subsp. sativa. NCBI lineage: Eukaryota > Viridiplantae > Streptophyta > Magnoliopsida > Brassicales > Brassicaceae > Eruca > Eruca vesicaria. The sequence continues at coordinate 14,135 of CAKOAT010162599.1, read as the reverse complement.
TTTTAAAACCTTTTCAACCTAGCATAATCATTTATATTATATCTATTGTATTCCTTAGTTCCCTGTGGATTCGATCCCTAAGTACTACAACTGAACCTCTTATTTGAGAGAGTAATTCACTTAGGGTTAAACATTTGAGTGATATCAAATTAGGCGCCGTTGCCGGAGAACTTTCATAACATTAAATTTAATCTGATTAGGTCTAGGTTATTTTTCTTTTATTGTTTAATTATCTTCTGACGCCAAAAATTTTTTCTTGTATTTTTCAGGTACATGCCCAACAGTACTAGAAGCAACAAGGACAAAAACTTTTTGTAATCAGAAGATCCTCACGGCTTGGAACGTAGCATCCACAAAGACCTACGCTCCTCATCGATCGACATCAACACATCCCTGTCGACCGATACTTGCCTACCACAGTCGACCGAGACACCTTCAACGTCGACCGATACTCTCACCGTCACATCACTCAACATCAACAACCGTTCGTCGACCGATACCCTTCATCCGACATCGATCGATATACCTCATCTTACATCGATTGATACTAACCGGCGAGACATGGTAGCGCCTATTATTCTCACTACCGATGAGAATGGAGACCTGCGTGATCAAGATGGTCACCAGCGTAATGCAGCAGGTCAGAAGCTGAACGCTCAGAAGGAGATCATACCTGAGCAAGAGACTGCACCTACAAGCATCACTCAACCTGTAGATGAGGCTAACCAAGACAGATCTTTGGCTGACTACAACCGTCCAGATCAGTTCTATTCCAACCGATCAGCCATCTGCCCCCCTGCTATTCAGAGAGGAGATTTTGAGCTTAAGCCGCAGTACTACACCCTTGTAGGACAAATACCCTTCTGTGGGTTGTCCAATGAGCATCCTATGGACTATTTGGAGAGGTTCGAGGATCTCATAACCGTCATAAAAGCCAATGGAGTCCCTCAAGATTATCTTCTCTGCAAGCTTTTCAAGTACTCTCTATCTGGAGAAGTTTTGCAGTGGCTTAGACAACTACCACCAGGTTCTCTCACAACCTGGAGTGACATCAAGAACGCATTCATGCATAACTTCTTTGATGAGTCATGCGCTGAAGAATGGAGGAAAAAAAGATTGCTACATTCACTCAAAATCCTTAAGAGTCATTCAAAGATGCATGGAACAGATTCAAGTCCTACCAAAGAGATTGCCCACACCACGGTTTCAACAAAGTGCAACTTCTTTGCACTTTCTATAGAGGCATCACATTGGACTATCAGAGAGCTCTTGATACAGCTAGTGAAGGCAACTTCAACACCAGGAATCCACAAGAGGCTGTGAAGCTCTTTGATAACTTAGCTTCCAGCAATAGCATTAAGAACTTCATGAAGATAAAAGCTACATCATTCCTTGGGAAGGAATACATCAATGAAGTACAAGCACAGCTGGATACCATTCAGAAGTTGATAAACAAGCAGATCTGTTCAGTGGAGGATGCAGAAACTGCAGGTGAAGATTATATAGAAGAAGATGTAAACTGGGTCAGTAGAGCTGGTTTTAAGAGGTCTGGTAACCAAGGAGGATACAAAAACTACACAGGCCAGGGAAGTAACTTCAACCAGAATTCACAGAAGCCCAACACCTTCAGCAGCAGCAACCCCAACAACAACATGAGCTATGGAAACTCATTCTACTCCAACCCACACCCACCCACCCAAGATACTAAAATGGAGGAGATGCTTGACAAGGTCCTTGAGAGTCAGCAGAAACTCCAGACAGACTTCAATGGGAAGATCGATTCCGTCTACAACACCCTCCAAAAAGAGCTAAGTGGTTTACACACCCATATGAAGAAGTTGGAGACTCAGGTGTTTCAGACAGTAGAATCTCAAAGGAAGCAGGAGCTTGCCAACAATAACATCAATGCCATCCTGGATGATGATTTTTGGCAAGAGGTAGTAGAAGAGATTCAACAATCTGATGATGAGAGAGACTTCGTTTGCGACTACTATCGATCGATATCACCCCGTGATCATCGACCGATACGTTCCCATGTACATCGATCGATAAACTTTCATGAGTGTCGATTGATGGACTTAGACGAGTACCCGTACGAGTGCAGTAACGTCCAGACTATGACTCACGAAGCCTTCGCAGCACGTCACCCGCATCTGCCCGTCCCTGTCAAGATCAAACCGCACGACATCGACCGACATGACTACCCTCCCATCGATCGACAGGAAGACCACGCTATCGACCGACGCACTCCAGTCAGCGTCGCCCGATACACAGTACCCCACCGCCGAGTGCAACTCCCCAAGATAGATGATGCACGTATTGACACATTTCGGGAGCGATATTACACTACTAAAAGCCCTCAGAAAGCCATCTTGGAGAGACCCACGGATATCTTTGAGCCCATGGAGATAGAAAAGGAAACTACTGGAAGAATTCTCAGAAAAGGGAAAGAGAAGATCGCGAAGCCTTATAAAAGGGAAGCTAATGAGAAGGAATTGTCAAGTCAGAAAAAGAGTTCTCAGAATACCTAAAGAGAAACCTTTTGAAGAAACCAACTTTTCATACAGATTGTGGATGTTTTTCAGAGAAACAAAAGAGACAGAAGAAGACATAAGGAGGATGTTTCATCAAGTTAGAGACAGTCTTAAGAAGAAGACCACACTGGAGAAGAAGAGTGACCCAGGGAAGTTCAGAATACCCTGTTCTATCAGAGGTGTTGAGTTCCCTCGTGTCCTATGTGATACAGGATCTGGAGTCAGCATCCTACCCAAGCTTATGGCAAACCAACTCGGTCTGAAGATCGAGCCTAGTGAAGAACCCTTCATCTTTGTGGATTGTTCTCAGCAGAGCTCTGGAGGAATACTTAGAAACGTTGAGGTACAGATTGGAGAAACCCTAATTCCTACAGACTTCCATGTCCTAGCCAACAAGCTCAACTTCAATACTTCTCTACTACTTGGAAGAGCCTTCTTAGCCACAGTTGGAGCCGTTTGTGATCTCCAAACCAACAAGCTCTGTCTCACCCTCATCAACCCTACCATCCACTACAATCCTGTTCCAGTCATCAAGTTTCCAAGAATGAAGAACCCATCACTCGTAGCAACATGTTTCTGTGCCCACGAGTATGATTCCATGGCCGAGTATGAAACCGATCCAGACGTATCGACCGACGGCAGTCTTCCACCATCGACCGATACCAGCCGACCAGAATCGACCGATGAATACACATGGTCATCGATCGATACGCTATTCCAGAAGATCGAGGAAGAGTTTCCAGACGGCGATTTTGGCACCAATGATTGGGACAACGATCATTACATGCCTGAGTTAGCTAGCATCACTACTCAGGCGGAGTACGATGCAGATTATGAAGAGGAACGAGCCATAGAGTATAGATTTCTTCGAGAAGACGAAGTCAGACCTCCTCTCCCATCTTTCATCTTCCGCCCATCGATCGATGACAACCCTACCCCATCGACCGATATGCCCCAATCCAGATCGCACAAACGACGTTTTGAATCAACAAGCAACGAACCCTAGTGCGCACAAGTCTATGTCCCACACGAACCACGAGACGGAGATTACTCGATTGGAAGCTAGGCGAGCAGCTATCATGAGAGTTTTGCAGTAGATACAGCACCTCTACCATCGGCGATCCGACCTGAAGCACCCGTATCGACCGCCACGGAGCACAAGCCATCGACCAACATGTCCCACAAACAATCGACCGATGCACCAGCTCATCCATCGATCGATACCCCATCAACACCATCTGAGGTACAAACACATAATTTCGATTATACTTCACTAATTCCGGATGCATATGGTATTTAAAGGGGTCAAGAAGGTCATGCACGAGCACTAGATGGAAGAATCATTCCAATATCCCAAGAAGACGTTGCAGATATCCTTCAGATGAACAATGGACCAGTCAACCCTACACCCAACCACCCCGCTACCCTAATGATCAGCACCAATTTCAGCGAGCATCGACCGATGCATGGCGACGAGCGTCGACCGATATACACCGCGAGTTTGGAAAGCGAGCTTTCAAACACGGAGTTCGTCGTTTCTCCTAGGAAAAGAAAAACGAATTTGGTGTCTAAAGAGATGAAGCTGGTTATGCTAGAGAGGTCAACGGAGATATCATCCATGTCTATAAAGAAGACATTGAGAAACTGCTGAAAAGAGCCTCACCATGTGGACGCTCTTGTTTCTGCTTACCGGAGCATGCTGAACAATATGCTTAAGGAGTTCCTGATTGCAAGCTCTTCACAGCAGCAGAAGTCAAAGATATGCTGGATGAGAGAACCAGTGAACACAACTGGGAGAAACCAGGATTGGGCCTAGAACAAGAGAAAGTCATATCGAGACTTCGAGGAGAACTACTATGGATCACGTCTAGCAATGACTTAGCACGAAAAGAAAGAGAAGCCCTACAAGAAGAAGTCAACACATTGCGTGCACAACTCAAATCTCAGAGACGACCATCAACCGATGCAGAACCATCAACATTGATCGACACAACCTTTGACGCACCTATCGAGAGTCACTTACAGAGGCTATCGATCGATGACTCACCCAAACCATCGATCGATACACGCGCACCAGACTACTGTACCAGAGAAGAACTTGAAGAAGCCCCACGAGATATCTACAAATCTATCGAATTTTGTGGAGACGAAGATTACAGATTACTAGACAAGTATTGGTTCCCAATACATAGTGACGTTAAAGGACTACAGTGCACAGTGGAGGATATTCAAGAGAAGGTAGCATATATTAAAGACAGCTCGCCAGCCGACCTGCCCCATCCCCATCGATCGATGAAGCCAACAACACATCGACCGATATGAAACCTCCAGAATCGATCAACGAGACCCCACACCACGAAACCACACAGCTGAATGCAGAACACATCTACAACATGCTTGGACATCATCAATACAGCATTGCCAGCCTAGAAGAGTGGTTAGAAAGGATCCAAGCTGAAGTGCATGGTTTGAAAGCTAGTATGACCAGAAGCGAGAAAGCCACAAGAAGCTTTTTAACTTCCTGGTTTGATGAATCACAAGACAAGGAGGATACTTGTTTCCCAACAAGTACCTGCAACCCACCTTACTAGCCACCATACCTGCATAGTAAGCTAAATGACTTTAAATAAGCGCTGAGTGGGAGGCAACCCACTATTAGGTATTTTCTTACTTAGTTTTGTTTTATTCTTACTTATTACTTTCGTTTTTATTTGTTTTTAGGAAAATAGCTATACGATCACTACCTCTATCGACCGATGAGACCATGTCTACATCGCTGATGTACCATGATTTTGACCCATTTTTGGTCATGATTTCTATATGTTTTTATTATAATTATCTATGTTTTGGAGTTTATTAGGTATGTTTTCAGGTTCAGGAGCATTTTGTGGTAAAGTGATGATTTAGGTGCCTTATGGAGCTTAAAGGAGAGTTTTACAAGTTGACTATGAAGATCCGACATTGAGAGACACATATCGATCGATAGACACCTTGTGTAATCGATCGATGACGATTCCGTATAAGGTGAAGTCGAGACACTCCATCGATCGATGTATGCAATGTACCATCGATCGATACAGAGCGTGATGAGCAAGATTTACTTGGCCGACTTGAAGCCCAAGTTCTCACCAAATTACAAGACTTCCCCTGACGAGTTTTTAACCTAATTGTACTACATATTTATAGTTATGCCTATGAGCCCTAGAAAGACATCATTAGATTTATTAAGAAAGTTTTGTATTCTATTTCTACTTAAGCAATAAAAGTATTTTCTTTTCATCTTATTCTTTTGCTATGAATCTCTTGGCTATGTCTGAGTAGATTCATTTGTTAGATTTGGGGTTCAAATAGTTATGAGGGATTAGCCCCAACTATGGATTGTTGAGTTGTTATATTCATTATCCAAATGAACCCTAATGCT
>CAKOAT010162488.1:1221-65658 GCA_932364175.1 Eruca vesicaria subsp. sativa | reverse complement strand
ACGACTTATTTGAAAGTCGTCTGGGCAGACGACTTACGAGGGCTAGAAACGTAAAAAAAATTCGCGTTTTTTGTTTGTTCACAAGGAGTTGGTTGTAATTTCAATAGCCTTTTAAGTTACTTTTGCATTTGATTCAAGTTTGGGTTTACTTTTGCATTTCAAATCAAGTTTTGAGTCATATTTGGCAATTTTCCCTTTAAATTAATAGAGTTTCTATTAACAAAAACCTCTCAAAAAGAAGTATTTTCTCAAGCTATTCCTTATGAATCATTTTATCTATGTTATTTGTTGTGTTTTCATTATTATGTATAATTTGTTTATAACTTAATAAAATAATTTTTTTTTGAGAAAATAAAATTATCTTGTTTAAATTTTTTTCATGTGATTAACAAAATTGTTATTGTTTACATGACAGCCTTACAAACATTTTCAATCTTTTTAAAGAAATTGACATAAAAGACTAGAGTAGTTACAATACTATGCCATTGGATATACACTATGCGGTTGCCTTTTAAATAACTGAATATAATCTATTATGTATTGAACATTTAAATATAAATATGAAGAATCCATTTGGAAATATTTCAATCAATTTCGAAATATATTTTGGTCTAATGGTTTTAGACATTGTAAATTATTGAGTTAGGTTGTATGTTCATATTTTTAGGATCTATGACTATCTTATGGTTTTATATCTGTAGAGAAACTAAATTTGACACGGAGTTTTCGTTCGACGATGCATTTCTATGTAACCATTATAATACAAACTTTACTTTTTTTTTAAACTAAATACAAACTTTATTTCTTTGTTGATATTTAAATCTTTTTTTGTGTTAGCATTTGAATCAATGTGGTTTATTGAATCGGACCATAGTATTTTGATGCAAGGAGTTTATTATATGGTTTTAAATTATATTATTCCCACATTTGTATGTAATCATTAACTTTCCTATAGAGAAACCTATGTTTTTCTTTTGTTTTTCCCAAATACTCATTGTGAATTATAGAGTTAAAATATACTTTTGTATGTTAATGTTTTGATATCTTACTGATAGTTTCGTAAAAATAATCTTTAAATATATTTAATTGTAAATGATTTTACTAAAATCATATATTTATATTACATTTAGTGAAAATACTATTTTATTATTTTATTAATTGATGTAATATTTTGTATTGGTCTAAATTAAAACTAAGAAAATTTATTAATTTATAATTTTTTATGCTGATACGAATAAACGAGATATATGAAATATCCAAATCATTTATGTGATAGCCTTATAGCATCTTTCACTCTAGTCCATATGTTATTTTAAATTGAAGTTTGGAGTAAGAAATATTCGATTTCCACTTCAGTTGCCAGTCCATAATAGAATAAAATTTCATAAATAGAGTAATTATTTTTCTTTTACTTTTCATCGTTTTATTTTTAATACAAAATATATTAGGATTGAAGTAAAACTAGTTTTGTTATGAAACTATTCCATTAATAATTATATTGGAGATGCTTTAGGTATTAGCATGAAAAAAAACTATGCCCACAACCACAAATGATAACTTTTATGAAAAAGAACCGATACCCCATATAAATGACGTAGATATTAGAATGTCCACTAAAGTTGAAAAATCAAACACGGGCCTCAATTTAAGGACAGCAGTCCAACGAAATTGGTAAAGAAATCGAAATCTTCTTAGAGTGTTGTAGAGAAGAAGAAAAATGACTCTGAACAAGTTGGACGCAGATCCCTCAACCTTGGAGACGGTGTTGGGAGAATTGAAACCTGACAAAATCAATTTGATCCTCTTCCTCGCCAACAATGATCCCACCACCAACCGCAGCTGGTGTCCTGGTCCGTTTAGGATTTTTCATTTTTTTCAATTTCATTCAGTCGATTTCATCTTTTTTTTTGTTGTTATATAATCAGATTGCGTAAGAGCTGAGCCTGTGATTTACAAGACTCTAGAGGAATCAACGGAGGAAGTGAATGTTATTCGGGCGTACGCGGGAGATAGGCCGACGTGGAGGAATCCGATGCATCCGTGGAGAGTGGATCCTCGATTCAAGGTCACTGGTGTCCCAACACTTGTTCGCTGGGATGGAGACAGTGTTAAGGGTCGCCTTGAGGATCACCAGGCTCATCTTCCTAACTTGATTCGCCCACTTCTTGCACCATCCACTTAAGGTACGTACGAACGAGACATATCTTCTCTTTCTTTGGTGTCATAGAACAACGATTGATATTTTTTTTTTTTTTTTTTTTTTTTTTTTTTTTTTTTTTTACCACGATTGATATTGTTTGTTTGTTTGTTTCAGGCTGGATCGATGATCAGGTTTATGAATCGAAAATCTTCTCTTGTTTTCCAATAAAAGCCTTAACAATAATTTGTATGATTGGGTATTGTTTCTTGCTCAATGTATCGTTGCATACTCTTAGCTTCTCGACTTAATAATAATAATGGACTATTCGGGTGTGCGTTACGATTATTTTGATTTGAGCATAAAGATCATTTAGTAACCACAGTTGAAACACGTTTTAGAAAACGAGATTAGATTCACGGCCTCCTGCTTCATAGCTTAATCACAGTTGATGTTGAAAGTTTGTATCTCGCGTCGGTCTCTGTAAGCTTTGAATCTTAGTTACCCTTTAGGGGAAAGGCCAAAAGATAATGGTTGTCCTGGAATGAGATGAGTGTGTGTTTCACTAGATAATCTTCGCATTGCTTCCTCAAATAGTTAAGGGTTTGTTCTTGTTTGTTAGGGACAATACTGATCAGGAGTTGCCGTTGCAGGTTATTTTGGATAGAGCTTATAAGTTTTGTAAAGTTTAGTATCTGGAATATGATCGGTAAGCTACCTAGTCTGAATTGCTTGGGGTATCTAGATGATGTTTTGCTCTTAGTCTTTAACATGTCAAGATTTCATATATGTTTTGCTATGGAGAAGTTAGGTTTGTGGAGATTAACTCGAACAGAGTAAGAGAAGGTAGCTTTTTAACTGTATGGATTTTAGAACACGAACAAGCTTCACAATAAAGATCAAATGAACCGGAAAATTAGAGTTTCGTTTAGTGCTCATTTGAAGCTGCTTATTTGATTGGAAACAACGGCGTTTTCTTATCAAGAAGAGCCAAATTGTAGGGGTGTAGTACCAACTACCGAGTATTAAGAGGCGTCTTTGCATTTAGTAAGTAAGTAGTTTATAAGCATCTCTTATTCCTCGAATATTGGACGCGCCAGTGAAATCAAAATTTCTACAATGGTTGAGTAAGAGAATTTGTTTTGTATTGAACATCCACTAATTTTTGTGCATATTTTGATTTGGTAGTTTTGTGGTCAAATAATCCATAAGCTCCACTAAAGAAAATATAATACTAAATTTCAGCAAGTATTCTCCTGATATGCCTCAGAAAGCATACTACAGAAGACTGTCGGGAGGATGATTAGTGAAATAGTAACAAGAAAGTTATTCGTTTAAGGAAGACTCGGTAGAGGGTTTAGAATGAGTGTTCAATAAAATGAATATTTACGGAAAAAATCATGATAGTTTATTAGTATTAAATTTTTTTTTTATTGTTTTGAAATGGATTAAATTTTGTTTTGTTTTGTTTTGTTTTCATTTACGAAAAAAACTAAAATGTGATAGATTATTAACTCAGGATCTTGAATATCATTCTTTCGCTAGAATAGATTCATATTGGCACTTAAAAATATATGGAGACGGAATTTCTGTTTAGATATTGTTTGTAAAGCTGGCGGGCATACGCATATTTTTGGGAACGTACGCATAAGTTTTGCATAACATATTCTCGCACTTTGCAGATGTCAGAGACGAAGTGTTTCCTCGACAACTATTAGTGGACAAAACATAATAAAAAGTTTGTGCTTGAATGAAAATGATGGTAAACACCAGTTCAAAAAAAAAAAGAAAATGATGGTAAACATACTGAGGTGAATAACAAGAAAGAAGATGGGTGATAAACAAATTACAAATGTTGAAAAACTGGGAAGAGCTTGTTAATTTATCAGACAGAAACAAGAGACATGAACTCTTCATCTGATTCTAAAGCTTCCATAAACTCTGGAACAAGACAAACCTCCAAATCTATGCTTCCTCCTCCTTCTCGTCCCGGGTAAGCTGTAACTTTCCCATCAAACTTATGCGCATAACCACTTCTAAGCGTCAGTGCTTTTCCCATCCCAAATTCACAACCATACTTGTTGAACCTTGGTGAGCTTCCCATCATAACGCTCATCGGTTCAAAAAGCCGATCAGTTTGGTAAATGAAAGGAGACTTCAACCACTGATCAATCATCTGAGATACCTTTTCACTAGTCTGTTCCGCTACCACTTGATGCAGTTTCAAGGCAGCCCATCCAAGATCATTCTTCAACAATTCACCGGCTTTTGCAGCTGTTCTCAAAGCAGAGATGCAATTTCCAAAGTAATCCCGGGAAAGTGGTGGATACATCCTTCCTCTGTTGTCAGCAGCAAGTCTACAACTTGTTTCTTGTTCAAGGGGTAATCTTCTTGCCCTAGTTATGCATCTCCATATAACTGCAGTTAGCGACTGGAGCGATGAGATTGAGGTTGTTCCGCACATTTGGTTAACCTTTTCTTTAAGCATTCTTATTGTTACTGATGAAAAACAGAATATTCTCTCTTTGAGAACTGGCGATTCGTAAGGTCTGATAAATTCATCGGGATGGCTGTAGGGAAGGCTGTAGAGGGGACCATATCCTTGAGGGATATAGCGGTTTAGGACCGGTGGATTCTTAAGACACAAGGCTTCAGTTTGGTTGCTCTCTTGTGCTTGGAAGATCTCGGACCAAGCATTAAAGAAGTTCCAAAACGAAGTGCCGTCTCCCATCGTGTGGTTCATCGACACTCCTAGGAAAATACCATCTTGTAATTCTGTCACCTATACAAGGGTACAAACCCAAGTCATAAATTAGCGATCTAGATTCTCAAATTTGTTTATCACTGTGTCTAATCTAGTTTAACTGGTGCAATCCAAACGAAAACCATATCCAAAAACCAAACCTCTAGGAAAAAACTAAAACGATTGTATTATGTCACCTACTTATATTAGTAAATTAGTAATCGTGGTTAAGAAGATAACCTGATTTTAACCATTTTTATATTTTCTAAACACGGTCAGGGGAATATACGAACCTGGACTGATAAGAGGCTCATGGTGTGTCCATCATGATTAACAGCTCTGTGGTGGTCAAAAAAAGAATGAACAAACAATGGAACATGTTTGGGGCCAACAATGTCTGCTACACATAAATATGAAGTCGCGTAGATAAAACCAGCACCAGGGCTGTTGTTACAATCGACAAAAACTGAGTATGATTTTGGTTTTTCTGCTTTTGGCGTTGAGAGGCGACCAGCTAGAGGGTAGAAATGAACTAGCGTGACAGCTAGAGATTCTGTAAGCTTCTCAAGCAGAGTATCAATCGAGTAAAGTGGCTTGCGGAAGAGGAGGCCTTTTTGGATGTAGTGAACTGAGAGCATAGCGTAGTCCCATGGGGACAAATAGTATGGTTTCTTTGATTCTTCTGGGATTGTTTTGGGTTTCAAGAAGCATTTTGAGACGATTCTTACTGATGACGAAGAATCCATTATGAATTTGTGTAGTATGAGATCTTAGATCGACCGACGATAAGGAAGAGCAGAGAGCCGTGTTGGTTGGAACTTGGGAAATGACATTTGCCCACGTCTAGTTTGGATTTTGTGTAAAGTGGGAGAATCTTTTTCAGAAGACTTTAACCATAAAAGAGGTCAAAAGAAAAGCAAAACGAAAATAATACTATAGTATTTGGTAATCCCCAATATATTAAAGAAGAACCATTTTTAAAACTCATCTTAAAAGTCATTAGCAAGTTAGGTGACTTCGCTTCAGGTGATGCTTCTATTTCGATATTTGCTTACGTGTCAAATGGAGAACGATTCTCACAAAAGTTAAGGTTTTTAATGCAAACAACTATTTTCCTTAAATACATATATCTTTTCTATAATGTGTGAACGCAACCCATAATCAAATGGAAAATGCATATTAGAAGAACATGTTAAATTGGTGGTTATTTTGTATGCTTTGGATCATATCACACATGATTCTAAACACTTATTCCTATTTTGAACTTTTCAGCAAAGCTTTACGACCTTTTAAACCGAATGTGTTTTTATTCTCTGGGTGCTGCAATTGTGTAGGATCCATCTGAGCTAAACGAAGAATGATACGTACTTTCATGTTTGAGTCAAGAGGATTAATGATAGAACAAGAACACACGCCGAAGATAAAATACATGAAACTAAACGAGCAATGATAAAATACATACATCTCAAACACGTTAGTAGCTTTTGAAGACAATGATCAAAGAAAAATCTAACAAACACGTTAGTAGATTTTGAAGATTAAAGCCATTCTCATTGACAGTTGAAGAATTATAACTGTGTAGAAACATAGTTATCCTTTGCTCTATTTTCTTCCATGCATTTGGTTTGTTTAGTTTAGAGAGTATGTAAAGAGTATGTTTTTTGCTTTTGATGCTGAAAGCTTACTTCAAATGTGTGACCCTTGTTGCTTTGATAGGATAAGAACACATGCCGAGTTTAGCCAATCCGCAGAGAGTTGCAGTGTTCCCATCAAAAACGCTCGGTGTTCCCATTACTTGAGATCAATGTTGGCTCGAGCTATAATACAAAGCTATGTTTTGTTTACAGTGTCTGTCTGCGTGACTTTGTTTATGATCAAGTTGATCATAATGCAATTGAGTCTCCATTCCTCTGTACTGATGAACTATTTTGGATGATCAAACAATTTTAGCTAACTCGAAAAACGTTTTTACAATCAAGTGTATTTTTATCTTGAATATGATAAATTGTCGATTTCCATAATGATATTATTGTTGTTAATTTACGTACAAATGCAAAACCAGTGCAGCTTTATTAAACAGATAATGAATGTTAGACATATCGATATTAACCGATATTGTATGTGATGAGTGATTATCAAAGTAATATTTATTTGGCGTATATTCTCGGCGTGTGGTATGGTAATACATTGAATAAAGTGTGATTGGCAAGTTTAATATATTTGTGTAATAATGTGAGATTTTTGAAGATTTTATGATACCACTGTAGGTATATTGAATATATATAAGATCCTTTCCTCCTATTTAATTTTTTCATCCTCTTAACTGAAATCGTTGAAAAAAATAAATAAATAATGGCTGCCATTACTGTTCTGGTTGACCTGAAGCCATTCAAGTCTATGGCACCTTGCGCCACCTCCGAGAGTAGGAGAAGCCTTTTATGGTGGTTTAGCAACAAACGGATTCAATCGGGTCGGAAGCTTTTTATCATCTTATAAGTTCACTTTGACATCCTATAATATATAGAAATTTTTAGATTTCATGGTTTTTGGTAGTTGAGTTTTTCTATTTCAGTTATTGTAATTTTCATTACTCTATTGATTTGTTCTATCAAGTAATAGAAATCCTCTTTATAAATTGACCAAAAAGGATATACCTTATTCTTAGTATGGTACCGACGTTACTATGACAATTAAATTAAGGAGATGTACCTTAAAAGGTGGATATACCATGGATTTTACCCACTTTAAGTCATGGTATATAAGTGTTTTAAGATATATTATTATCTTTTGGAGTCTTGTTAGAGTATTTACAGGTTCAGGTACGTTCTGAAAAAATATGGTGAGTTTGGTGTCTTTTGGAGCCTTTTGTGTGCAGAAATGCACAGACGCGTCTGATTTTTATCTATGGATGGAGACCTTCTCACCAGTAGATTGAGCCCATCATCTGATACATGATATAGCTTTGAGTTAGCTTTCCAATGCCACCAGTTTGAGGTCAATCAGCATCATGTAGCAGAAGTTATTCCCGTTTTACTGAAGAGTGGTCAATCAGCCTCACGAGAGAAAGATGTCGAGAAGATAAAGGAAAATCGATCAATACATAACTACTTGTATCGATCGATATGGATCCCAGAACGCAGGCCGAGCGTATTTTATGACCGACTTAAGCCTAGAAGAAATCTAAATTACCAAGATACCCCTGGACGACCAGAAATCCTATTTATATGTTTTGTAAGCCATTGTTGACGGCTAAGCTTTATTTTTCATTGTTCTAAGTTCTAGGAGAGAAGGGAGGATTTCCTATCAGAGTCCTTCTGGAACTCCTTTGGTTCTTTGGTTTTTATATCTATCGCTTTTATATGTTATATCTATTCATCTATGATTTCTACGACAAACTTCATGTCTGGATAGATCCACGTGTTACGTTTAGATATCAAATAGGTTAAAAAGATTAGCCCCAACTATAGGATTGCTAGTTGTGATATTCATTGCTAGGATGTTCTTAATGCTTGTGTTCTAGAATTGCTACCTAGAAACTTGATCTTAGGATTTGCTAGAGATATTGTTTTGAATCTATTCTATTGAGCTAAGATTGTTAGAGTATAGCGAGAACACTATCTAGGAACCTTAGTGAGCATTGTTTAACTCCTGCATAACGCTTTAGCCGCATCGATCGATATCCCGAGAGGCGAATCGATCGACAGGGTGAAAGGTGTATCGATCGATATTCCTCTGAATAATCGATCAACAGTACTGCTATTGATCAAACATACTTTTTTGGGTCATTAGATCTAGTTAATAGATGAGTCCAGAATGCGAGATCCGGATTGACTTGTTGTTAAGTAGTTAAGCTTTTTAATATCATGCATGCAATTGTTTAGCACCTATAGGATTATAATCTCTAATGCCTGAATAAAAACCCTAAGTCTAGCAACTATCCTTCCATCAAACAACTCTCTGTCAAGCTGAACAATTGTCTTGTTTACTGTTTTATTAATTTCTTGCTATATTTACTGCTTTATAAACTATTAGCCTAGCTTAATCATAAACTGTTTAGATCTATTGTGTACCCTAGCTTCTTGTGGATTCGATGCATAAGTACTACAACTGAACTTCTTATTTGAGCGAGTAATTCACTCCTAGAGTAATTTGAGTGATATCAAAAGGTTAATGTTTCCTATATATTTGGAATCGTATCCGTATAGCTGTATGGACATTTAAAAATTAAACAATCTTTTTTTTGTTGAGTCGGATTTAAAATCTTATGATTACACATTATTTTATTTATTTTTTATTTTAACACTTTATTATTTGTTTGCCTAAATATAGTGTATCCCATATTTAGGCAAACAAATAATAAATAAGATATTGAAAAAAAATGTCTGCCATTATTTTTGTGGTTAATCTGACACCATTTATGTCTATGTGGAAGAATAGGGTGAAGATCATTTGTTTCTGGAAACAGTATTCTACTATTGGAGGCCTAACAATAGAGATGGTTCTCATCAACTCAAACGTGAGTTATTCATATTGTGCTTTATAAAATTGTGCATTTTTTATTATAATGTATTTTAGTTCTGACTCTTTTTTCTATAAAAAATATGTAGGGTGTTAAGATTAACGTTTCTGTTAAAAATGAGCTGGTGAATTTAAATTGTTTGTCATCTCTGATTCAGTTTTGTTTCTCAAGAGAATTATTAATTGAATTATGATTTTAAAATATAATAATTTCTTCTTGGTATACATGATTATATTAATACGAAAATATTAGGAGAAAGGTTTATGGCACCTTACATCTCCCTGAGAATAGAAGAAGAAGCTTGTTATGCGACTTAGCAACAGACGGATCCAATCGGGTCGGAAGCATTTTATCATCTTATAAGTTCACTTTGACATCATATAATATAAAGATGTTTTTGGATTTTATGGTTTTTGGTATTTGAGTTTTTTTTTCCAGTTATTATAATTGTAATTACTCTATTGATTTGTTCCATCAATCAACATAAAGTCTTTTATAAATTGACCCAAAAAAATATATCTTATTCTTATTATAGTACCAACATTACTATGACAGTTAAATTAAGGAGGGTGTACCTTAAAAAGTTAATGTTTCCTATATTTTTTGAATCGCATCCATATAGCCGTGTAGATATTCAAAACTTAAGCAATTTTTTTTGTTAGATCGGATTTAAAATTTTATGATCACACATTATTTTTATTTTACTACTTTAATATTGGTTTGCTAAAATATAGAGTAGTTCATATTTCTTAACATTCTACATGTGTTGGTTCATCAATAATATTTGTATGTCTTTATTTGGTAATAAAAAATAATTATTGTACTTTAAATCGAATAAAATAAATAGTTGACGTATGTATAAAATAAAATAAAACAATTAGAGCATTATAAACCGATCAAAAATATTACAGATTGATGTAATATGGATACTAATTTGTATTAACCTAAGAACTAAAAAATCCGAACAAAAAGAAACACCCCGAATCAAAACCGCACATAGCTACAGATTATATAATCCTACATAAATCTTTTTTTAACTCATCAAATAAATAACCAGATCAAATATTTCATTCCGCGCAAAGCACGTATCCTACGTAGTGTGGTAAATAATAATAGTACATAATATAGTTAATGGTATCATATGATTATTTCTTGGAAAACTGTTATTGTGTTTTTGCAAATCAATACTATTAATACATAAACAGTACTTATCTACTCACAAGTAGTCTACATTAGACCATTTCATTTATTTAATTTTTGTTATTTTGAATATAACAAACTTAATTATTATTAAATATGCACAAAATCTTTTCAAAATAAGATATAACAAACTTATTAAGTACCTTTTCTAATATTAAATTTTAACAATATATTTTAGTATTTTTTATTTAAAATGTAGATATTTACTGTTTTTAACAATTGTTTCAAATAAATAATTCGTATTATTGTAATTTGTTTTGTAAATGAAAATTAATTCATTTTTAATTTAGACTTTATAGAATAAGAAATAACAATTCCTTAATATTTTTACATACATAATCCACATTTATAATTTTCTTATTACAATAAACAATATATATAAAATAAATTAATCTGTTTATTTACCTTTTTCGTAAATTATAAATTACAAACATATACATAATAACATATATTCATATAGTTTACAACATACTACAGTTATTAGCAAAAAATAAAATAAAATAAGATATGTATAACAACAAATAACTATATTTTTAATATAATATCTAAATTAGAATATTAAATATAATTTAATATAATTTAATTTAATAAAATATAATAGTAAAATTTAGTTTAGGTTAATATTATTTGATTATATGGTATATTGAGTTATATATCATGATTTACAAATAAAATTTCTTGCAGTTTATTTTATAAACATTTAAAACATTTATCAAGTATGAGAAGAGTTGAACGCCATATAATTAATTTATTTTATAATAAATATTTAATTAATATAGTAATAAAATAATTTGACAAATAGAACAAATAAAAAATAAATTCATATTATAAGTATGAATCATCTTAGAATATAATACATCGGTTTTGATATTAATTTGTATGACACTATAAAATCCATAAATTAATCATATATTGTTCAGATACACGTTATATTAGTTCGGTTTGGATATATGGGAAGTTAATCAGAAATTTAAAAACAAAAACATAAGATGTTAATATTTATTTATACAGAATTGGATATTTAGAATACTTATTTAAAATTTAAATACTTATTTTAGATAAAATTTCAAAATAAATATAAAAATTGAATATTTTATTACATGTTTATTCTTCAAATATTTATACTTGTGATTAATTTGGACATTCAGATCGATTTTCATATTTTCTTGGTTTTTTTGGTTATTCGGTGTTTTGAATTCGGCTAATAACACTTCGGGTTCGGATATGTTTTGTACCATCCTAGAAGACTCATTATGGTATTTATTACATTTCAGATAGAGTATGTATGGAGTTTTTTTTAGTTTGGTTCGATTCAGAATTCAGGTTACGAATTTTATGCGAAAACCTAGGTTAAATTAATACAAATCAACAAATTATCCCGCGCTTTGTTAACACGATTTGTATCTAGTCAAATACTATTAAAACAACAACAAAATTTATCAGCTTAGAAATAGTCTAGGTTGAACTATTCCATTTATTTAATGTTTATTATTTTGCATATAACAAACTTAGTTATTAAATATACACATAATATTAACATATTATTGAAATATTTTCAAAATAAGATATGAAAAGGTATTTGTAAGTATCTTTTCTAATATTTCATTTTAACATCTTTTTATTAAAATATATATATTTATTGTTTTAATATTCTTTTTAAATAATGAAAAATCTTAATTCTTTTTAAAGTTTTGTTAAAATGAAAATTAATTCATTTTGAGTTATATAATAAGAAATAACATTTTATAATATTTATATATGCATAGTTCATATTCATAATTAAATTATTAAAGTAATAAGATACATAATCTAACTCAAATTATTTACTAATTGTTTTATAAGTTATAAACTAAAATAATTACATATATATATATATATATATATATATATATATAATAACACATATATATATATCCATACGTTTAAAACATACCTCAACTTATTAATGCAAAATATTAAATAAGATATTATAAGTAATAAATAATTTGAGTTATGTTATGTATCTAAATTAAAATATTAAAATATAATGTAATATATTTAAAGTTGATCAAATAGAATAATATATATATATATATTTATTTATTTATATAAAATATCTATCTATATAAAATCATGTTTCCTTCTTTCTAATCCCCTGCACTTCAGCGCCAACTAGGAAAGTTGAATCAAGAGTGTACGCCATGTGTACTTGAGCTTTCTTTTATGGGCCTCGCGAAACAAAGTTGGGCTTTACCTATTTCAACACCATAACTATTATATAGTAATAGTTCCACACAAACTTTCATCATCACCATAATTGAACACAATTTAACTATCTCAACCAATTATCCTATAATTCGAAAGATCGAAATTCGAATCCACACATACGAAGATGAGGTTTGGTTCAAATGGTTTATAATTTTAAACCGATATTAAACCTGTTGGTATTGGTTTATATTGGTACAATCCGACCCAAAGGAGGATCCAACTATAATCGGATAAAATCCGACCCGTGTCTTTTAAAATCCCAAATAGAACATGAAGAACCCTAAAAACTGAATTGTAAAATTTGATTGTTTAAATCTCCATCGATCAAAATTAATGATGTTTATGTTGTCAATTACTACAGCCAGAGCTTTGAGTGGAATATTTAGCCTGCCTTACTGATTTTTAGTTTGGTCATAATCAATTAATCTAGGGAATGAAATGGAAAAAAACTTAAAAAATCAAAATTACAAGTGCTAAATCATAGTTTATAATATGGGTATGTTATATTTGGATAAATCTAACAAGAACCAGTCAAGAAAGCTGTAAATGCTGAAAAAATAAGTGAAAATTCAGGATCATAGGTCTGCAAATCGCAGAAAAAGTTGAAGATAAGGGCAAAGTCGTTTATTTGTATTCATTTCGTTAAAAGCGTAAAACAAGATGCATTACAAATTGTTTGAACTTGTGACCGGACACTATTTAAAAGAGATAATTGGCTCCAGCACCATAATTGGTGCTCATATTAGCCATTTATACATGATTTGACTTATTTAGATTTTATGACCAAAACACCCCTCATTTTCTTTCCTTCTATTTGCTAGTTTTCTCACATTCTCTCTTCCTACTTTCTCTGACATTCTCTCTCTTTCATTCGATTACACTTCTTCCCATTTTCAAACTCTCTTATCATCATTTTTTTATTCATTCTCTCTTTTAATTATTTTTTCACTCATTCAAATATATATATATATTTCTTATGTGGTTTTAAAGAATATCTTTAATTTTTTATATTTATTCACTCTGATAAAAAAAATAAAAAATTTAAATTATCTATTTGTTAACAGTTAATACCTAACATCTTGTGTTAATTGTTAATAAATACTTGTGTTAACATAGACATTAACTGTTAACAAATTTTGTAGATGTTAACAGATGTGTTAGCAGTTAACAAATACATTTACCAGATGTACTAACAGAAACAGTAACTGTTAACAATTTTTGTAGTTGTTAACAGATGTGTTAGCTGTTAAAATAACATGTACTATAAGTGTTAACAGTTGTGTTAATTATTAACAAATTTGTAGATGTCAATACATGTGTTAGGTATTATATGTTAAAAATTTATATTGTTGAAGTTTCAATTTCTCTGTTGAACTGGGTGAATTTAAAAAGAAAAGAAGTGAAAATAAAATAAAAGACTGTGTTATCGTTGAGAAAAAATAGAGAAAAAAAAAAGAACATGTGAGGGAGGAAAATGAATGTTAACGAATTAAAGAAAAAAAATTGAGAGAGAGTGTCAGAGAAAGAAAGAGAATTTATGAGAAGGGAAAGAGAATTCAATCATCTCCAAGGTTATTTTGGGCAAAGCAAGCTATAATTGTAGCCTTTTGACTTATTATATCAACTCATGTGCAAAACTCTAATTATGACTCCAAATATGGGTATTCCACTAAATCACTCTATTTAAAAAGTCATCAAACACTAGCCTACTGCATCTTAATTCTATATGGATAAGATATATAACTCCATATACATACTAGCCTACGTATTTATTAATGAAACTTCATCTTCTCCACAGCTTATCTGTAAATATTTTTTTTTTTTTGAAACACCAGCTTATCTGTAAATATAGATCTATCATTTTCTGAATGAACATAGATCTATCTCTCTACAGAAAAATATATTGTATTTTAGGTCCCTTTAATATTTTCTTGTTGACTTCAATCTTCTCTCAAACTTCACTTTTATTTTCGATTGTGAAAATGGAACACATGATTTGAGTTGACAATTTTTTTTCGGATCTGGGTTAATCATAAGCTTAAATATGTCGGGTTTCTGGGTCAGATTATAGGATTTGGTTCTAGATTCGGATTAATTCGTCCATTTATGTCGGTTTAACCTTTCCAGTCGGGTCGTTTGTGTTAAATTATGTTAACCATTCGTTAACGTTTTAATCAAAAAATAGTTAACCAACTATAAACCGCTTTTTGTTGGTTTTAGATTGTACATTAAAGTTCATGTGGATTCAGGTTTCGATCTTTCGAATTAGGAAGTAATAGGTTGAGATAGTTATATTGTGTTTAATTATGACGTGGATGAAATTTTGCATGGAACTGTTACTATATGATAGTTATGGTGTGAAAATAGGTCGTTAACCCTTGTTTTAATCATCAAAATTGAACCCAATATAGGGAGGCAAGTATCATCTTCCCCCAAAGTTGTCACCTAAATCTACAGGGTTTGTGTTCTGCTTAGACCAGCTATACTCTTCTTCTTTCTCTGATACCAACGATGGAGTTTCGAGATATTGGGTGATTCGAATCGATATGAAGAAGCTCTGCGTGATCTTCGAGTCCCGTCATTTTGATTTCTCTTATATTTGTCAGTAACGTTTGGAGTTACTGATTCCTAGCCATTATCATACTTCTTAACTACTTCATCTTCTCATTCCTCGCTGTCATGTTAAGTTGTTAACCCTAAAAACTTGGGCATAGCAGATGATGTGTCTCTATGCACAGCCTGTGATTCAGAGGTTCACTCCGCAAACCCTCTTGCAAGAAGCCATCAGCGAGTTCCAGTTCTGCCGATAACTGCTGGAAATTCTTGCAGCTCCTTGGTCACCACTCACCAAACATCAATGACTGATCCAGAGAAGAGTCTGGTGTTAGTTCAAGAGGATGCCAAAGAGACGACTTCATTGTTGTTCCCTAAACACAGTGACAATCACAATAACAATTACAATAACAATTACAATAACAATAACAAGAACAATGAGTTATTGTTTAATGATGACTATCCAGACCTTGCTGATTACAGCTCGAGTATGGACTACAAATTCGCTGGTCAATACAATAAACATAAGTGTGGATCAGGTTCAGCCAAACTCCAAGTGGGCTTTCTTCTTCTAAGGCCCATCAGCTTCATTCCCGAAGCCTGCATTTGAGAAAGCCAAGTCTCAGCCCAAGTTGGATAATCACTAATTGATACGACTGCGTTTTGGTACGCAAGTGGGAAAAAGTTTGTTACAAAACAAACTTTTGAATCATCGTCTCGGTGTGACGACGAAGAGAGAGAAACAAGATCAAGGTATTGAGAGAGTAGAGAGATAAAGCTGCGACTTAGCTTGTGTGATCGTGAGGGTGGCTATCGACGGAGTTGCGAAGGCGGTACACGGTTGGATCGAACCAGTCCGGCGGTAACTTTCCGATTCCACAGAGGATACGATCGTTTCTTGAGATTTCTCTTGTAAAGCTCTGTTTTCGATTATACTCAGTGTGTAGTCGTTGTACCTTGATCAAGTTTGATTAGTGAATCTGTTGAGGAACTCCGATTCCTCCCCGGTGAGTAGATCAGCGAACACCGGGTGAACAAATCTTGTGTTGTCTCATTTGTTGATCTAAAACCTGAAACAAAACAATACAAATCAAAATCACGTAGAAGTCTTTAACCTAAGTATTTTGAATCTGATAACTCTACAAGTGGTATCAGAGCACAAGGTTGGGTGCTAGGATTAAGAGGAGGTCAGATCTGAAAGTTAGGTTTACTTATCTGTATTTGAGGCGTGTTGTGGCTGTTGCTTGTGTTGTGTGATCTTGTTGCAGTGAACCTTCAGTGTGTTAAGTGAACAAGATGGAACCAACACACGGAAAGTTTCATATTGACAAGTTCGATGGTAAAGGAGACTTCGGTCTATGGAAGTACAAGATGATGGGGCAGCTTGAGATCCAGGGGCTTCTGCAAGCAATTGTGGATGGTTTCACCATTTACTCTACATCTGAAAAGCAAGTAGAAGGTGAAGATCCAGTAATTGACCAAAAGAAAGCTGAAAAGGACTTGAGAGTACGGAGCTTACTTGGTGCTAGCTTGAGCGACTCTATCTTGAGGAAGGTTATGAATGAGCCTACCGCTCTCGGAATGTGGAAGGCACTTGAAAAGCAGTACCAACTCAAGTCACTCCCTAATAGGATCTATCTCAAGAAGCAATTTTCCTGTTACAAAANTTACCATATCAGATGAAGATCAAGCGATCCAGTTGCTCTCTGGTCTTCCTGCTGCGTATGAGCCACTGGTACACACTCTTCAATATGGTACAGGAAAAGATACTCTCACGGTTTCTGAAGTTGTTACCTCAGCATATTCAAAAGAAGCAGAGCTTAGACAAAAAGGGTTGTTAAATAAGAAGAAGCCTAACTCTGAAGGGTTATATGTTGAGTCAAGAGGAAGGTCATCTAAGCGACAAGACAATGGTAACAACAGTAAGAAAAATTACAGATCAAAGAGTAGAGGAGACAGGTCAAAGTCCAGAGGCAGGTCAAACAAAACAAAGAAAGGAGCATGTTTCAAATGTGGAAAAGAAGGTCACTGGAAACGTGAATGGCCTAACAGAGATCAGAGAAGTAATAGTGAACAAGAAGTCAATGCTGTAACAGAAAGAAGGCAACCACTAGTTCTAACTGCAAGTACTCATGATTCTAAACAAGAATGGATACTAGACTCTGGTTGCACGTTTCACATTACTCCTGACAAAGACGTTTTGTTTGATCTAAGGGACAGAGATGGCAGTAAGGTTTTAATGGCTAACAATACTCAGAGTGAAGTAAAAGGCATTGGCAATATACGAATCACAAATGATGATGGAGATGTGATTATTCTTAAAGACGTACGCTATATGCCTGACATGAGTAGAAATCTTATCTCCTATGGTATGCTTGAGAAGTCAGGATGCAATTATGCAGGCGAAGATTTTAAAGTCACATTCTATAAGGAAGGACAAAAGGTCATTTCAGGCAAATATGCAAATGGACTTTATTATCTACAAGGTACTGTATCAAAAGGTGAAGCAAATGTAAGTCAAGCTATAAGTTCTAAAACTACATTATGGCATTCACGCCTTGGTCATATGAGTTTTAAGAACATGGAGATATTAGTGAAGGATGGTTTTCTGCCAAAGACTGAAGTTGGAGAACTAGAGTTTTGTGAAGGATGCGTATTGGGAAAATCACACAAACAAAGTTTTCCTAAGGCTAAGCACACTACAAAAGGAATACTTGAGTATGTGCATTCAGATCTTTGGGGATCTCCCTCAACTCCAGAAAGTCTGGGAGGTTGCAAATATTTCATTAGCTTCATCGATGACTACTCTAAAAAGGTCTGGGTGTATTTCCTAAGAACTAAAGATGAAGCTTTCTCTAAGTTCAAAGAATGGAAGGAGGCTGTAGAGAGTTATACAAAGAAGAGTATCCGATGTTTACGCACAGATAATGGCTTGGAATACTGCAATAATCAGTTTGATGATCTGTGCAGAAAGTCAGGTATTAAGAGGCACAGAACCTGCACTTACACTCCTCAACAAAATGGGGTTTCAGAACGTATGAACCGCACCATTATGGATAAAGTGAGAAGCATGTTGGCTGAAACAGGTTTGGGACAAGAGTTTTGGGCAGAGGCTACATCAACTGCAGTATATCTGATAAATCGGACTCCAAATTCAACCATTGACTTCAAACTGCCAGAGGAAGTTTGGTCAGGGAACAGGCCTGATTTATCACATCTGAGGAGGTTTGGATGCACAGCTTATGTGCATGTCACTCAGGAGAAGACTAGTCCTAGAGCTGTAAAGGGAGTGTTTCTTGGCTATCCGTTTGGGGTTAAAGGTTACAGGGTGTGGATTCCTGAGGATCTAAAGTGTACTACGAGTAGGAATGTTGTGTTCAGAGAAGAAGAGATCTATAAGGATACTCAAGTTCAGAATACTACAGATCGTACTAAGGGTTCAGAAACTACACAAGAAGGGACAAGTAAACCTAAGAAGAAGGTTTCGTTTAGTCCAAGTCTGATCAGAGGTCCTAACAGTCCAGAATATGAACATGGTGAATCTTCTGGTGTTGGAAATACCGAAGCATCTCAACAAGACACAGAAGAGTATGAAAGTTCAGAAAATTCAGACAGTGAGGATGAAACAGAGGGTTTACATTTCGAAGAAGACACCGATGCTAATGTTCCTCTTGATAACTACATGCTAGCTCGAGATAGAGTTCGAAGACAAAATGTCCCACCACCATCTAGATATGAGGATGCAAATTTGGTTGCATATGCGCTAGCAGTAGCAGATGATATTGAGAAAAATGAACCTAAGTCATATCAGGAAGCTCAGAGAAGCAAAGATAAGAAGCTATGGAACAATGCATCGGATGATGAAATGGATTCCTTAACTCGGAATCATACTTGGGATCTAATCGAAAAACCAAAGGGACAGAAGACTGTGGGTTGTAAATGGCTCTACAAATATAAACCAGGGATTCCAGGAGTTGAAGAGAGAAGATATAAAGCTAGACTCGTAGCTAAGGGTTATTCACAGAAAGAAGGCATTGACTACAATGAGATATTTTCTCCTGTGGTAAAACATGTTTCTATCAGAATAATGCTATCTATTGTGGTTAACAGAGACTATGAGCTAGAACAGATGGATGTTAAGACAGCTTTTCTACACGGTTCTCTAGAAGAAAGGATTCTAATGGATCAACCTGAAGGGTACATTAAATCAGGAGATGAGAACAAGGTCTGTCTACTAAGGAAATCTCTCTACGGNCTCCTGTGGTAAAACATGTTTCTATCAGAATAATGCTATCTATTGTGGTTAACAGAGACTATGAGCTAGAACAGATGGATGTTAAGACAGCTTTTCTACACGGTTCTCTAGAAGAAAGGATTCTAATGGATCAACCTGAAGGGTACATTAAATCAGGAGATGAGAACAAGGTCTGTCTACTAAGGAAATCTCTCTACGGCTTAAAGCAATCTCCAAGACAATGGAATCTACGGTTTGACAGTTTTATGAAGAGGGAGAAGTTCCAACAGAGCAAGTACGACTCGTGTGTATACCTAAGAAACATCAATACTCCTAAGGCTATCTACCTACTGCTATACGTTGATGATATGTTAATAGCGTCAGGTGATTTGACTGAAATACAGAAAACTAAAGATAGCTTGAGCAGAGAGTTTGAGATGAAGGATCTGGGAAAGGCTTCGAGAATACTGGGTATGGATATAATTCGAAACAGGGAAAAGGGTACTCTTATACTATCTCAGGAAAACTACATTGAGAAGGTTCTTAAGAGTTTCGGAATGGAAAAAGCTAAGTCAACTTCAACTCCGTTGGTGCCTCAATTTAAACTGAAGAGTTTAACCAAAGAGGAAGTTATAACAGAAGCTTTGAGAATGGAAAACATCCCATATGCGAGTGCTGTGGGGAGCCTAATGTATGCCATGATAGGCTCCCGACCAGACTTAGCTCATGCAGTGGGAGTTGTGAGTCGGTTTATGAGTAAACCAGGAATGAATCATTGGCAAGCAGTGAAATGGATACTCAGATTTCTAAGAGGAGAATCTAAAACTTGTCTAACTTTCATCAAACATTCAGAATGTTAAGTTGAAGGGTTTTCAGATTCAGACTACTCAGCTGATTTAGACAGAAGGCGTTCAGTTACAGGATATGTGTTTAAAGTTTGGGGAAACACTGTATCATGGAGGTCTAATCTACAATCAGTTGTTGCTCTATCAACTACTGAAGCTGAGTATATGGCACTCGCCTCAGCAACCAAGGAAGCTATTTGGTTAAAAGGTATTTGCAACGAGTTGGGTCTAAAAATTGACAAGGTCAAATTACACTGTGATTCTCAAAGTGCTCTAGCCCTAGCTAAAAATACAGTGTATCATGAAAAGACTAAACACATTGCAAACAAATATCACTTCATCCGTGATATTGTTGCTCAGGGTGATGTTGTTCTACACAAGATTCACACAAGCAAGAATCCAGCAGATTTTTTGACAAAGGTGTTACCTGGTCCGAAGTTCAGGCTGTGTTCTGAATTGGTGAATCTGTTCTGAGTCCGGTTGCGGCTACGGGTGATGACATGGCTTCAGTGTTGAACTTTTACCTCGCAAGACAGAGAGAAGTGTGTTAGTCTTTATTAAGCTAATCGTTTCTGTTTTGAGTTTCAACATAGCAGTTTAAAGTGTTAAAAGTCATTACCCGAGTTCTGGAAGCGAGGTGGAGTTGATGTGTGTCTTCAGTTTCAGGTGGAGTCTCTTCATGGTTCCTGAAACAGAAAGGATTGCCGAGTCAGAAAGATCAAATTTTTCTATCAGGTTCTAAGTGATTGATGCTCTATGTCTAACCAAAGAAGAAAGGTCTTTGAGACTTATCTGAGGTGTGAGTTGGTTAAAGGTGGAGCCTTTTGATGTCAGATGGATAGATCGGTTGGTTTGTGATTCGGATCTGGTTCATGCAGAGAAGTTTGAGGGTTCGTTGGGTCAGATAAGGGACATGCAGAGTCATCGTCTGTTTATCGGATCTATGTTTGGTGAGACTCTCAGGATCTGCAGAAAGAAGACAAGATAAAGTGTCAGAAAGAGGTCTTATGCGAGTTTCGCATATCTGGTAGTTTCTGATAAGAGAAATGAAGAGTTTGAGAGAGTACCTGTTGGTTTGTGCTACTCTCAGAGGTGGAGTGAATCGGAGAAGAGCTTCAGAAGAGTCGAGGTTGACACGGTTTGTTGAAGACGGTGAATCGCCTCAGACAGAAGCAGAAGAGTTGAGTGGCTAGGGTTTCGCGTGAAATGAAAACACTTGGTGTTATGTCTGAAAGGTGGAGTTTGTGGATCAGGTTCAGCCAAACTCCAAGTGGGCTTTCTTCTTCTAAGGCCCATCAGCTTCATTCCCGAAGCCTGCATTTGAGAAAGCCAAGTCTCAGCCCAAGTTGGATAATCACTAATTGATACGACTGCGTTTTGGTACGCAAGTGGGAAAAAGTTTGTTACAAAACAAACTTTTGAATCATCGTCTCGGTGTGACGACGAAGAGAGAGAAACAAGATCAAGGTATTGAGAGAGTAGAGAGATAAAGCTGCGACTTAGCTTGTGTGATCGTGAGGGTGGCTATCGACGGAGTTGCGAAGGCGGTACACGGTTGGATCGAACCAGTCCGGCGGTAACTTTCCGATTCCACAGAGGATACGATCGTTTCTTGAGATTTCTCTTGTAAAGCTCTGTTTTCGATTATACTCAGTGTGTAGTCTTGATCAAGTTTGATTAGTGAATCTGTTGAGGAACTCCGATTCCTCCCCGGTGAGTAGATCAGCGAACACCGGGTGAACAAATCTTGTGTTGTCTCATTTGTTGATCTAAAACCTGAAACAAAACAATACAAATCAAAATCACGTAGAAGTCTTTAACCTAAGTATTTTGAATCTGATAACTCTACAATAAGCAAGACTGCACCGTACCACAAACAAACTATAGAGGAGATAGAGTTGTTCCACTCCAACTTGAAGAAACAAGAGGAAACCTGCGCCACAAGCAAGAGAATATCACATATGGCTCCTGAGGAATTCACTACAACTACACTGGTTCCATAAACCATAACGTAAGACTTTTTTTATATTTCCTTTTTTCATTATACACACAAATCACATATTAACTACTTACAGTTGATATGTAGTACATAGAAATTTGACTAGAAGTATATAATAATTAAAAGAAGGTGCTTCTCTTCAGTCTTCTCACCAAGGGGATTGAGAATTGTCTTTGTTTTTTTTTGTAATTAGGCATACAATCCATCAGTGGAAACTCACTATGTGCGGGAGCAGACAGCACGTGAGACAACAGTTTCACACCCAAAAACGCACAAAGGGAAGATACAGCAACTACCTGAACCACTAACTCAGATTCTCAGTCCAATGGACAGAGAAGCTAGAGTACTGGGATACAGAGAGAAGAAGAAGAAAAGAAAGTTTGAGAAGACAATAAGGTATGCTTCAAGAAAGGCATATGCAGAGAGAAGACCAAGGATCAATGGACGTTTTGCCAAATTGAGCGAGACCGAAGCAGAGGACCAAGAGTTCAGCACAATGCTAATGTATGACCACACAGGATATGGCATTGTTCCTTTCATTCGATGGCCAAAAATAAAGAAGAGTAGATTTCAAAAACCTGTAAAATACTGTAGTTTGAGATGGCTCCGATTGGTAACCATCGCGTAATTGCGGAATCACAGAAATAATAGTTAAGTTGCAGAAAAAATAATTAAGTCGTGAAAAAATTTAAAATTTGCGGAATGGAAAAATATATATTAAATTGATTAAAATATTTTATATCGTATTTAATTTGTTATAAAAACAACTAGTAATAATTAAACTAATTATTACAAATGTGAAAACAACTAAAATTTATTAAAAACGTTTTAGTTTTTATTATAAATATCTAGCTTATCATTCAATACATTTTAACAATAGATTGACATTTTATAATATACAAATTATAATAGAACTTTATTTACAGCATAATTATTTATCATTAAAAATTATTGATATGTATTTTCTATTTTAAGGTAGTATTAGCATATAATTTAATAACATGTAATTATTAATTTGTAAAATTTTCCACTATAATCTACTAAAACCCAATTTTTCACTTAATAAAATTTTTCTTTATATTTTTGTCAGCAAAAACGTTTTTGCGTTTTTTTTTCATTCCGCAAAATTTTGTTGATTGGTATAATTCTTGCGAAATCGTGTTTCATGAGCCATTCCGCCATTCTACATGGTTACCAATCAATGTAACCTCTGGTGAAATTCTTGGCTTCAAACCATAATTCGCATTCTGCTTGAAAGAAAGAGACATTACAAAGTGACTTAATTGTCCGTCTAAGCTTGAACAACTCTATATTTTTATCATGACATTTAACCACTAAGGTCCAGTATATATAGGATGCAGTCAAATTCAACTTTAATGAAAGAGTGTCAACTATAGAATAACTTAACAATATACGTATATGTGACCAAAATATATATCTACATTTAAATTATTTGTTATTCTTTCGTGTCATTTAAATCCAAAGTTCAGTATATATACGCCACACCTAAATTCATTTTGAAATAAAAAGGTCTACTAATAATATTTTTTTTTTAAATAATGGGATACGAATACGTGTTTGAGTAATAGACTAAAACTAGATGATTAACCGCACTCATGCACAATGAAATTTATATACATTAAATTTTTTAAATATTAGTTTTGATTGTTCAACCATCGTTTCTTAAGTTCCCAAACGTATAATCATGGACCGTTAATATAAGGTTGTTGAATATCACGTTATTTTGGTTTTTTTTATAAAAACCTATTTAATTCACATTAGATTTCAATGATTTCAACGGGATATTGTCATTCACATTCTCACTTCAGTATAAAGAATGGTATTTCTAAAATGATATGATCAAATAACATTTGCTAAAAAAAAAATTAATTATGTATACATATTATTATTATTTTTTGTTCATTTTCGTATTATGCAATAATAAATATATAATTTACAATAATTTGAGATTCTTTATACTATTTGGTAGAACAAACATTTTGTTTTTATTAATATTAATATTTATTATATGAGGCTTCCTAATCAACACTCTTATGTATTTTATATATGATATTTATTTTATTTAAATGATACTGAAATATATATATATATATATATATATATAATATTTAATCTGATTATATATTAAATACGACTCTATATTTATATGATTTTTATAATTATTTGTATTTTATTATAACAAAAAAATTTAAACCCTTGATCACAAAATTTCATTGTGGGATTTTAATAGTCTTAGTAATTTATAGTCATTTAAATATTCAAAATATAGCATATAAGAAAAAATATTCTCTCACCTCTTTACATATCGTTTAAAATGTTTAATATCGTATAAACTATTCACAATATAGCATATAATATTGGGGATATTGCTCTCACCTCTTTACAAAAAATGTTTTGGAGATACCTATACGATTCATATCTTTACGATTAGATCATGATAACGCTCACACAAACTAGAAAGTTTCACCAGTACATGATCTATTACTGTAAGTGAGAAGCCAGATTAAACAGAGTTATGCTTTGATGCACCTGAATCAAAGTATTAGTCAGAGTTATGCTTTGATGCACCTGAATCGAAGTATATTGAACTGACCATATGTTAAGACGTTTGACAAGTAGTGGTTCACAATATTTGCAAGACTTAACTTATTATTAATCTACAATCCAAAAAGTTTTAAAAACCATAAACGTTATACATTGTTTTTCCAAATGCTAACATAAAACTTACGCAATGTAAACATACAAAAATATAGACACATACATCACATGTACTTCATCCGAGTTCATAATGGCCTTAATGACAGTTTTGTAAGCCTCAAACTGCTTAGAAAGACATATGATGAGCTTCTTGACGAGCTTCTTTTCGGAGTAATTTTCACCCATAACTGCAGCTTCATTCGCAATTGTATTCAGCTTAGCAGTAAATCTTCCTAGTTCTTCATCTTCCTCCATCCTTGGATTCTCCCACTTGGTCCCAAGATGATCAAGACGAGACTTCTTGACACTCATATCACCTTCAAAGTAGTTAACCAGCATATCCCAAACAGCCTTGGCTGATGCACATCTTTGAAGGATCTTGAACTGGTCTTTGTCAACAGCGAGAAGATAATGGAGATTTCCTTTGAGTTCAATTTAGACGCATTATTTTCTTCAGTCGTCCATTGTTCCAACGGCTTGGTAACTTCCTTTCCTTTCTCATCATACATGGTAGGTTCAGACCAACCATTCACAACAGCAGTTCACGCTTCCTCATCAATACCACGAATGACATGCCTCATCTGGACTTTCCAATTTCCAAAGATTCCGACATCCAGCATGATTGGCTTTTGCACGGCAATTAGCTCATTCATATGATCTATGTTCTTCCCAAGATCTTAACATGTAGAAGATACCAGATATCGAAGAGGTTGACCGCTCTGATACCAAATGAAATACCTAGAACATAGATGATATAAGTAGCTTGAACACAATGAAATTCCTCCAATCAATAATTTTGTTAAGAATCTTTTAAACAAACTTAACAATCTTGTTTAATCAGATTTCTGTGACTACACGCACTTGTGTATCACGACTGATCGATTCTTAATTACCCAAAACGTGAGAACCACAACCCTAGTTGCTACTCTTAAATTTCTCTTGTTGTCACATCTCTAGCCCAAAGATTCTTTTGCCTATATCTCCATCTCTCAGAAAGCGCAGCCACTTTCTTAGGTCGCCACTTCCTTATATATCATGACCTGTGAAGATTCTTCGAAATCTTCTTTTTATATATTTCTGTACTCCTCATAGTTACTTGAATTACGATCTCATATTCTTCAAGTTGCTAAACCGCACCCATCTCGTTCTTCAATAATTCCAACTGAACCAATCTCAACCGGCTCCATTCCAACTCAAAATCTTGAGTCTACACCAATATCAATACATGCGCTTAAACCAATTGGCATACCGGTTCCAGTGGTAATTTCAAAGATAGTTGATCTTCAGTCAGACGTGTTTTTTTTACATCAAAAGATTGTTCAATCACTCAGGCTAGAGATGGTTTGATAATCTAGACCGGGATAGAACAAGTAAGATTCTATGAAAAGATTGAGCCGTCCGGGAAAGCGTGTCTGCTGTCTTGTTGTGGTTCCTCGGAATATGGGTGATCTTGAAGTATTGAAACCACTCTTTTGCAACTTCGAACTCCATAAGCTCCGTCAAAATTTTTGGCCATGCTTTTGGGTCCTTGATCATTGCTATTACATCCTTACAATCGGTACCGAAATGTTGGCAAGAAGTATTCTGCGCCATATTTTCCATTGCCTAAATGAGCGCTCCTAATTTGGAATACAACGGAGACAATCGTCTCTCATTGTTTTCCAACCCCATGAGTTTCTCTCTTCCAATATCATCAAGGTATACCCAACCGTACCCACTAAAATGAGATTTTATTGTCCATGACCCATCCGCCAGGTAAATAATAAGGCTTGTATTTCCTGAGGATGGCGTGTATATTATTCATAGGCTTTGAATTGGCTTCAAACCAAGTATTGCATTATGCCTCCGCAAATCTAACCAGCTCAAGAGGATTTCTTGTTATTCCTCTGAACATCTTATCATTTATGGCTTTCCAGAGATACCAGATGATTCAAGGATATGAATCTCTTTTTAATTCTGGATCCTCAATTGCACTCTTCCTCTAGAACATATAGTCCAAATTGGTATAGACACTCGAGCTAGAGAATACCACAGGATTTGATGGTGTTGAGACATGAGTCCATGTTTGGAGAGCAGACAGGCATTCAAAGATCGCATAGTTAACTGATTCGTCTTCTTCCCCACATCTTGGGAAGTGATTGTCGCGCGCATCACATATGACGATGAGTTAGATTTCTTGTTACCGCCGGATAGTTCGATGCTATTTGCCAAAGTAGATGCTTCATTTTTGTGGAGTTTTGATTTTCCAGGACTGAGTTTGTAACTTTGTAATACTAGGCTCTGAAGCTATTACATCAGTGGTCGGACGTGTTTAGGAGAAGAGACACAGTAGAGATGCGAGATGAGTTTAAATAATGACATGACTTACATAGGAATAAAATGACAGATTTTTAAATGTAGAATATTTAGTTTGTTGTAAAGACTCTAAAAACTTTTAAAATATTGTCTTTTGTATAGTATATATATCTCGAAAGAATTTCTCTATTTGTTTTTCAAAAGATCTATTTTATTAAATTAGGAACATTAGGTTGGACCTAATATTTATTTTGTGAATTTTTAAATTAAATACATCTTTCTACTTTATAGTTAAACCTACAATAATATTTCTTTCTTTATACTACTATCCTTGTTTCCAAACAATATATTTATTTTTTTATACTACTATTCATGTTTCCAAACAATATACTCATTTGTATACTACTATCTATGTTTCCAAACAACACTATAATTAATTTTATGTCCAAACAATACAAAATATTAGATCTCACTCTTTTTTAACAATTTCTCACAATTTTCTTTCAAATTATTTAGATAAATTAAAAAAATCAAATAATATATAAAAATGAAAATAAACTCATTTTTACAGGTTTAAATATTACATACCAGTTCTTCATTGGTTCAATCGGTTAGTCTTGGGTTTTAGTGATTTTCTTAAATACAGATATTTTTGAAAATCAAAATTGAATTATTGGATTATCAGTTTAACCGCGGTTTCGGGTTGAATTTAAAATATGAGTTTAAATGAAAAAATATTATAAATACTTAAATTCTTTTAAATTACCAAAATATTTGTTAAGCTATTTATGAATTTATGAAATTTTTCATCAGAACATCTTTTGCACTTGCAAAATTAAGACAAAGTTAAGTTTGAATTTTAGCTAACCTATAAAATAAAATTTAAGGCCAAAATTTTTAGAAATTTGTATATTATTTTAAAATTTTTGGAAAATTATTAACATCAGAAGTAACTAAACTCTCAACTTATTTTTTAACGCAAACCATTAAGTTTGAATTTGATTTTGCATTTCGAATAAACGTACAAAATTAATGTTTTCACTGCACGGTTACATCTACCTAATACATTGTTGACATTATTAATATAAAAGATAATTTTCATATTGTTCTTTAAATATAAAATTGAATTGGACAAACTCGAAAATAAATAACTAAATTATATAAAATACATTTGAAAAATAAAAATCACGTGGATGCGCGGATCATGATCTAGTTTTAAATTAAAGATGAATAAAAATAAATCATATTTTTATTTGTCTAAATCTAATACGATAGGAAGGACTCTGTATACAAGTGTTTAACTTAGTACTAACATATGGTAATTAAGTAGATCATACAAAAAAGATTCGATTCAGTACAAGTTTCGATTTGATTTTGTTCTTAAGCACATGTCTCAAACGTCAAATCGGATTAAAATATGAAAATTTTCCAAAAAGAAATTCAATATGCTCTATTATATCTGCTAATTCAGTATGCCTGTATTAATAAAAGTATAAAACCTTGAGATCCACGAGCATTTAAATTCTTGTTGGATCTAAGTTAACCGGTGAGATAAAAGAAAATGTTTTATCTATTCGAACTTTCGAAGTGTCAATTAAACGGCATACGGCATTGTATATTAACCTCGTACAATGCCGTTTACTTTATTAAGAGACAGGTATACTTAGTAAAATAGTAGGCCAAGCGATATTTTTCTCTCTATTTAACACTTTTTATTAAAAACACAAGTGTTCCAAATGTGTGTTTAGCTTGTTTGGACTGAATGCCAAATAAAAGTGAATAAATGCTCATAAGATCGCTGTAATTATAAAATTAAGTTCAAAAAAAAAAAAAAACAGTTGCAAGAGAATGATTAAAATATTCTTTTTTTTTTGTCGACGAATGATTAAAATATTCTAAAGTGCACGTTTATCGCCTGCACGTTGCCGTAAGTCGCTAGTCAATAAAAATTGGATATAGTGGAAGTTTCACGAATATGGTGGCATCGTGATAAGTTAGAAAATGATAACGTTAGGATTATTATTTATATCGCCTCGCGGATCACGAATCACTAATAAATTCACATCTATATAATTTAGAAATACAAAACCGTGTATAAAAG
The DNA here is from genome assembly GCA_932364175.1 of Eruca vesicaria subsp. sativa. NCBI lineage: Eukaryota > Viridiplantae > Streptophyta > Magnoliopsida > Brassicales > Brassicaceae > Eruca > Eruca vesicaria. Next base: position 36,067 of record CAKOAT010162488.1, on the reverse strand, counting down.
GCCACCTTCAGTATTTGCTTTTACATCATCAGAGAACTCTTCATCAGCTTTCTTAGTTTCTCTCTACTCCAGCATAAGAGGTAGGACACAGATCGGATATTCGAATTTTTGAATGTATTTGTGATTTGTTTTGTATGTTAGGGATATCTAATTTTAGTATTTGCTTTACTTCAAAAAAAAACACGAATATTCAAAAAAGCGGATATCTGAAAAATAAATAGATATTTACGAATATTTACGGATATCTCATCTTTTTTGATTAATACATATAATCTTAAAAATTTGATACAAATTTGTTTAGTAAAATATTTTTTTCCATGATATATAAAATAAAAATTAAAAAGTAGTGAATTTACATATTTGTAAAATTTTAAGTTTAATTTAACAATTATAATAACACAATTTTTTTTTTTTAAAGTTATAATTTTCATAAAAGTTTATCTTTTTGTATGTAATACTTTTATATAAGTAATAATGTTATAGAATTGGTCAAATCATGTGCTAGAATAATAATTATATAATTTTATACATTTAACATTTTAAATATAATCAAGATATACATGTATTTTTATATATCCGGGTCGGAGCGGATATCCGCTTCCCAAAATTTAATATTTGTGATTTAATTCGATTTTAACGGATATTGATTTTTAGTATTTGCTTCGATTCAAATGTTTACGGATATCCGGAATTTTCTGATCGAATCGAAATAAATAACGAATCAAATCAAATTTAACGGATAAAATGTCCAGTCCTAAATTAAGAGGTAATCTCCCTCTCACTCACATTCTCACTTTCACTCTCACTCTCACTCTCCCTCCCTCTCATATTTTATATAAAGTAGTTGATTTTACATTTTGCACTCCAGTAAAGGTAACATATAAAGTTGTTAAAACTGCTTACTTTTGATCCAATAATCATGGGCTTACTTTGTTTTCTTTTTTTTTTTATTATATTAACATCAGCCTATTTTGATTCCTCAAATGATTTTGCATTTTCCCTCAAATTGGTAATGATTCGAACACATTCATGACTAAGCAAAAAAATATCTAGATTTGCATCAGTACACGATGGCCCTAAAGGTGGAACCTAAAGGTGGAAAGGGAGGGAAAGAATGGGATGATGGATTCAATTGTGAGGGTGTAACTAAGATTCATGTACGAGGTGGTCGTGAAGGCATTCAGTTCATCATGGTTGAGTATGTCAAAGCTGGAACAGCAACAGTTGGACCAGTCCATGGTGTCTCTGAACGTCGTGGTTTGACACAGACGGTATGAAAACGTGTCTTGAATAATTAATTAGACGAAACTCTCTATAAATGTTTAGAAAATCGCTAACGGTAATTAGACGTTTTATAAGAGACTAATGTCTAGATATCTAAAATAATCGTTGCATGTATAACCGATTCGCTATATAGTCTTAGGCGCTGAGTAAACTGAGTTTTAGAAGACAGCTTAATCATATATCATTGGCACCAGAAACAATTTTCTTTCTATTTTATCATCTTTTATTATTACTTTTGTACGTAGTTTGAGATTAAGCATATGGAGAATGAACATTTGAAATCTGTTGAGGGTTACTACAACGAATCTACCGGTGTGATACAATCGCTTCAGTTTGAAACTAACATGAAAACGTCTGACCTCATCGGGTACGACGAGGGTACTAAGTTTTCACTAAGAGTCAGTGGCAAGAAAATCATTGGGTTTCATGGATTTGCTGAGAAGAATCTCAACTCTCTCGGAGCATATTTCATCAGGATGCCACCAACCAAATCAGCAATGCAAGGTGGTCAAACTACAGGTGTAGGGTATGACGATGGGGGTGACTACGATGGTGTAAGAAAAGTTGTTGTTACAACGGATGGCGCTGCAATTAGGCATATCAAGTTCCACTATGACAAAGCTGGCAATGAAGAGATTCGTGAGCGAGGGGTGACGACCGGAACACAACATGAGGTTAAACATTTGTTTCAACTTGACATGCGGACACTAGTTAATACTTAGTTAGTACTATGAACAAACTATTATCTGCTATTGCAGTTTACGATCAATCATCCATATGAATATATCACATCTGTGGAAGGAAGCTACGCTGTTACACAACCTTACAACTGTATTGTCCTTACGTCATTGACTTTCAAAACATCAAAAGGGAGAACCTCCTCAACGATTGGACCAGTGACTGGTACCAAGTTCATGCTTGAGAGCAAAGGTAATGCTATTGTTGGATTCCATGGACGAGTGGGTTCTTGTGTTGATAGCATTGGTGCATATTACGCTCAGGTTCTTCCTTCTCAAGAAAAAGGTACATTCTTTAATTGCTAATGCAAATTATTTGGCCAATTGCAAATTAAATGATGAACCATTAAAGAATGATAAAAAAAATCTTTAAATAATAGCGTTGAAGGTGGAACCTAAAGGCGGAAAGGGAGGGGTTCAATGGGATGATGGGTCAGATTACGAGGGTGTAGCAAAGATACATGTACGAGGTGGTCTTGAAGGCATTCAGTTCATCAAGTTTGAATATGTGAAAGCTGGACAAACTATTGTTGGACCAGTCCATGGTGCCTCTGGTCGTGGGATGACGCAAACGGTATGTAATTAGGCCTTTTCTGCATCCCGATGCTGCATCTAAATGCAATGCCCGAATAGTATTTTTTGGACACTTTTAAATCTGCATCTAGAAGCAAAATTTCCAATATCTAGAAAATCTATGTCTGGAATTCATAGAGTTTTGATGTAAAAAATGGCATATCAAAATTCAAATATATATTTCAAAGTAAAATATAAAAAAATTCTAATTCAATATTTTTTACTATCAAATAATATCTTAAATGTAAAGTCATGTTTTATGTCAATATACAAATTCAATTTTTTTAACATTTTTTTTTGTTTCTTTGGTATGCAGATTGACATTAACCATTTGGAGAATGAATATTTGATATCTGTTGAGGGTTATTACGACGAATCAACAGGTGTGATTCAGTCGCTTAGATTCATCACTAACAAGAAGACTTCTGATCTCATGGGGTTCAACGAGGGTACTAAGTTTTCACTAGCAGCCAATGGCAAGAAAATCATTGGGTTTCATGGGCTTGCTGAGAAGAATCTCAACTCTCTTGGAGCATATTTCATCAGGATTCCGTCAACCAAATCAGTAATGGAAGGTGGTCAAACTACAGGCAGAAGCTATGATGATGGCGGTGACTTTGATGGTGTAAGAAAAGTATATGTTACATTCGATGGCACTGCAATTAGGCATATAAAGTTCGACTATGACAGAGCTGGTCAAGTGGAGACGCGTCAGCGAGGGGTTAAGGAAGGAACAGAATATGAGGTTAATCTAATTCCTTGTAGACAATATTCAATGTGTTCAAGATGTTGTTAATAACTAAAACACTTTTTTTATGATTACTTGCAGTTTACGGTTGATCATCCACGTGAATATATCACGTCTGTGGAGGGAAGCTATGCTGTTACTCAACCTTATGGATGTATTGTCCTTAGGTCTTTAGCTTTTAAAACATCAAAGGGGAGAACCTCTCCCACCGTTGGAACGGTGACTGGTACCAAGTTCGTGCATGAGAGCAAAGGAAATGTTATTGTTGGGTTTCATGGACGGGTAGGTTCTTGTATTGATAGTATTGGGGTGTACTACTCTCCTTTGTCTCCTCTTGCTCCTCCTTCAGAGAAACTCCAAGGACACGGTGGTGATGGAGGAGATTCTTGGGACGATGGTGTTTTCAAAAATGTGAAGAAGATATACGTAGGACAAGGAGATGTTGGTATTTCCTCTCTCATGTTTGAATACGAGAATGAAACTAGTGAGGTGGTTGTGGGAAAAGAACATGGAAAGAAAACGTTGCTTGGTTACGAGGAGGTGATTTACTTTCTCTCATATATGCATTTGCATTCTTTTTTATTTAACACTTAAGAAATAGCCTAACAATGTTTTTTTACTGTACAGTTTGAGCTGGATTATCCGAGTGAGTACATTATATCAATAGAAGGTTGCTACGATAAGGTACTTGGAGGTGAAAGTGGAGTTATAACAATGCTTAGGTTCAAGACCAACAAACGCACCTCTCCACCATTCGGACTCGAATCTGCTTCCAGCTTTGTCATCCAGAAGGAAGGTCACAAGATCGTCGGGTTTCACGGAAAATCAAGTGCCCTGATTAGTCAGATTGGGGTCCATGTCGTTCCCATCACTGAATGACCAACCATTTGAAGGCTTTACCAGTGAACCGTCCCCATACCTGTCTTAACTTTGTTATTTATGCTAGAGTATGTATTACTCTGCCATGTATGCTGTTGTTTGGCTTGTTTTCCAATTACGCAATCGCTTGTAGTAAGACAACGTTTCTATCTCTTATGTCTACATTTCTTCAAAGCTGACTATAGTTCATATTAAGCAGACCCATCCTTAGATTTCTACTCTTCATTGATGAAAACAGTCATGTTATTGGCGCTCAATTTAACAGATAGTTTTACCTGCAAAGCAAACCTTCAGATAAAAAATCAGTAAAGAACGTATAAGCTAAGAGCATCTTTATCCATAAACCACATTATAGATCTCTTATTAGTTTTTTTATAGTATTTTAGGGATAAAGTTGATTAAGAGACTTAATTAAGAAATCTATGATTTTTATGCCTCCATTGCAGGTCTCTTATTTTAGGATTCTTAAAAATTAAAAAATATTAAACTTTTTTAATTATTTTTTATTAAATAAAACAAAGTAAAAGATTACATTTTAAATATAAATTTATAAATAAAAACATGAAAATAAAGATTATTAAAATAAACGATAATTGTTTGAAAAAAGCATCTGAGATCAGTTGTTGTCTTCATCATTTCCAAATCTACGCCAAATATATTTAACCAAATCACCTTTCAGTTGTTGATGCATTTGTCTATCCCAAATCCTTGTTCGAACACCCATCATATTTGCAATATTTGAAAGGATATATGTAGAATACGTGAGATCGACATGTGAAGTCCCGTGGTCTTCTCCTTGTTCGGACTCTAAAGCATCAATTTGATTGTATCCATCTCGTTCGTCTTGTACTATCATACTAGATCTTTACCCGCGCAACCGCGCAGGTATTACTTTCAGTTTTATATACATTAGGTGTTTTGCCCGCACTTGCGGGCTTAATAATTTTACTAATATCTATAAACAAATATATAATCAATTTAAATAAATTATAATAAATTATTGTGCATACATTCAAAACATTTACTAATAATTCTTTCTATATATAAAATTTTTCATCATCAGATAAATAATTATTATTGCACAAATTAAATGTGAAATTCTCATAAATTTAAAATATTTAGTAATAAATTAATATGTTTTCTAGACATAACAAAAAGAAGTATAATAAAATTAACTTTAGTAATGTTTTGGATAACACAATATAAATTATCTATACATATATTCTTTGCAAATTGATTTTTCCATAATTAAATATATATTAACAAATATAATTATTTTTCAAGGTTGATAAAGACTTTATAACATAATATAAAAAATAAGATAAGGATAATTATCAAATTCATGAAATTCGTTTTTAATTTAGAATTAATTATATATTAACAAATATAATTATTTTTCAAGGTTGATAAACATAATATAAGTTTTTTAAATAAGGATAATTATCAAATAAATGAAATTCGTTTTTTAATTTATAATTAATTATATATTAATTAATATAATTATTTTTTAAGATTAATAAAGATTTTATAACCCAATATAAAATAGTTTTAGATAAAGATAAATCTAAAATCAATTGAAATTCGTTTTTTATTTATATTTAATTATATATTGAAATTTTAAATTTTAAATTATTCATTAAGGGTATAAACGATATTAACCAGTCTAACTTTTAACGTGGGAGCTCCGTTGCGAAAAATCACTTCGCAAATAATAGTATAGATTATGAAGTATGATACATGCTCGCAATCTTCCCAATTTTGACTTTATCCCAAAACAGTGCTGGATTTTTAACAATGGCAAAGCGAGCTTGCAAGACTCCAAAAGCACGCTTGACATCTTTTCGGACAACTTCTTGACGGTGAGCAAATAAAACTGCTTTCGGACTTTGTGGTATAGATTGGATAAAAGTTGCCAATTTCGGATAAATACAATTGGTGAGATAGTAAGTCATATGGTACTCTCTTCCATTGATAGGATAAGTGACATTCAGAGTATGACCTTTTATTATGTCATCAAAACCAGGTGAATGACCAAGAACATTGATATCATTTAATGTATCTGGAGGTCCAAAAAATGCATGTCATATCCAGAGATCGTATGAAGCAACCGCCTCTAAAACGATTGTTGGTTTACCCGAACCACAAGAATATTTCCCTTTCCCAGCAGTGGGACAATTCTTCCACTCCCAGTGCATACAATCGATGCTTCCTATCATCCTGGGAAATCCACAATATTCTCCAACATCAAGTAGACGTTGAAGATCATTTGGTGTTGGTCTTCTTAAGTACTCATCGCCAAACAAATTTATTATTTCGTCCACAAAGTTTTCCACACATAAACGAGTTGTTGTTTCACCGAGCCGGAGGTATTCGTCGACCGCATCAGCAGCAGAACCATACGCCAAGACACAAATGGCTGCGGTACACTTTTGAAGGGGAGAGAGACTAACCCTTCCGAGACCATCTTTCTTTTCCCGAAATTAGAGAACTTGTTGGAGATTCGATTAACAATGTGCAGGAACAACGGCTTGTTTATTCTAAAACATCACCGGAAGAAATTATCAGGATACGTTGGAGTTTCACTGAAATAATCATTCTATAAACGAATATGTCCTTCTTCACGTCTCTTTCGATATAAGCTCGTTTTCTTCTTCTTGGTTTTGGTTCTTCTTGATCACCATTAATAGTAAATTTCTCTAACGCTTATCAAAGAATGGATCAAATTGTTGATCAAATAAGTCATTAAATGCATGTATCATCAAATGATTGATCTAAACCGGCTTGAGAAGAAGAAGCCATAGAAGTGATTAAAGAGTTTTATAAACTTGTGATCAAAAGTGAAAATAGAGAGAAGATGATTTTTATGACCAAAGAAAATTGTTATGAAAGAGAGAATATGTGATCAAAGAGAGAAACTTGTTATCATAGAGAGAACATGTGTTCAAAGAACACTTAAAATTTTTTACGGAAAAGAAAAGTTGCCTCTTGTTACAAATGAGATAATAGAGAGAAAGATGAGTTGCCTCTTGTTACAAGTAGGTTATATAGACAAAGTGAAAATACAACAAGTTCGTGATGCACTGAAAAATACAAGTCCGTGATGGACACAACAAGACACTTCTTTGTCTGTGACACAACACAACACAACACAACACGATATTTGCAAAAATAAAAGTCCGTGATGGACACATACAAGACACCTTTTCCGTCTGTGACACTACACGACTTCACAACCCAACAAGTCAGTGATCCTTCACCACTTCACATTACAACAAGTCCGTGAGCACTTCTGACTGCAAGAATGGCCCGTGACATGAAGAACCTTCTCACATTTCTTCATCTCCCTCCATGACAATGCAAATAACAAGAAAAAGAAGATTAAATATAACATAATCAGAGATTGTCATTGCTTTTGTCCAATTCACCTGCAAAACAGAAGCAGTGCGAGAATTTTAACTTAAAGAAACATGAAACATAGCTACATAAGCTGAAACATGAAACATAAAAGAAACCAACATGAACGAGAGTTACATCAACTCATTTAGGAGCTTCTTCTTGATAATTTCTTCATAATCAGCTAGGTTATCCTTTGCAACACAAGACCCTCGAGTATCCTCATCTTGGAGAGCTTTTGATTCTGTGCCAAGTCATCCTACTTAATGCTCCACATAAGCTGGAACACAGACAAATCTTTCCCCTCAGCCTGCGGTTTCTTTCCTTTAGCTTTTGCAGCCTTGACACTCGGGGGACGAGATGATGTTCCATCTACATCAGCCTCGTTTTCATTGACTTGAAAGCTTGCTGAATGAGAACTATCCTCGAACTTCCTCTTTTCCAAGCCGCTTTCAGTTTTAGCTGTAGCGAGCTCACGCCACTTTTGATCGTTGCGAAGCTTCTTTCATGCATGTTCAATGCTGACCTTTTTTTTGGTTGTTGGAGTAGATTTCGTGTGCTAATTTTAGGACGTCATTCTCATTCATGCAACTGGTCCTCTCTCTTGTCGCTGCTTCATACGCCCCATAAAACTTGCAAACTGCTTCATTCAGCTTGTGCCAACGTTGCTTGCATTGAAGACCCTCTCTTTTTTTAACAGCCATCCAGTTCCAGACTAGCTGAGAAGTATGCTACAGCTCTTGTCCAGAAAGACACTGACTTCTGCTCATTGCCTACAATGGCGTCTTTCCTCGTGTTCAACCACGAGCTAATGAGCACTATATCCTCAGTGATTGCCCATGTCCTTCTTTTATTACGTTCTTCTGGAACTGGGTTAGCTTGACTACCTAAGAATGGCACTTGCGATGAAGAGAGTGAAACAGGGGAAGCTTGACTGCTAAATACCACATTTTGTTGACTATTGAGTAATTCAACAAAATTGGCAGAGCAAGAGGAGTCAGAGGAGAAAGCGGGGACAAAACAGAAACATGGGAAACAAGAGAAGGCGCATTCATGTGTCGCATAAGGAATGAGAAGACACATGTTTATAAAACAAAGCGGAGAAAGAAGTATCGCATTCAATACACACAACCAACACAACTTAATCATCTTTAAAACAAAGCTCGAAAGAGCAATTCAAATTTTATGACTTGACATATATCTAACAACAAACAACAGCTTCTGCTTTACTTTCAATTTCAAATAATTCTAAACAGACAATAACTTCTATTTATTACGGTAACACAACCATAATCTAACACTAAAAGCAACCATTAATTATCCTAAATACAATTCAGACAGAAGCTACATCATTTCATTACAGACCAGAAGCTAGACCGTTGCATATATGACCAAGTAAAAGAGAGAAAGACTAACTTGTCATGCTGCGTATTTCTTTGTCCAATGACCCTTGCTCATCTCTCTTGATCCATCCATCTAAACAGACAAATATGTTAGGTGACACAAGACGATTAAAAAACAAAACTGAGACTCTTAAGTTTACACAAAGAGACATTATCTAATCGATATATTTGTCAGTACACATCACATAAGCTAATTCTGTTCTTATCTTTTCATTTCTGGCCAGATGGAAGAGTAATACTAATCTGGATTGATAAACCTTCCTCATCCGATGAACACCGATTTGATCCCTTCATCTCACCACGCAAAAGACAGAAACAAAACAAAAAAAATCACTAGAGAGAAGCCAAATCAAAACTGAATAAATTGCAACAAACAAAACAAGATTGAAACAAAAATTGTGAGTGTGATTGAAGAAAATGGAACAGAATGCAGAGAGCCATCGCCAGAGAGCTCCGTCTGCCGTCGAGGAAAGCCACCGAGAGACAGAATCGAACCTACAAACCAATTAAACTTCCTATCAGAACAAGAACAACTCTAATCTAAGTCTTTCATGATTGAACAACACAACAATAAATTAATTACCTTCCGATTCCAGTAGATCAACAGAGACAGACGATTCCGTCGTCGTTTCCTCGAGGAGCCACAAAGAGAGAGATTCATCATTTCGTCGACGATTCACGGAGAGAGACGATTATGTTCCGTCGACGAGAAGCGGAGAGAGGAGTTTTACCGATATCTCGATGAACCACAGCGAGATATGGAGAATCGCCTTCTCCGATCGATCTCCGATACGAAGTGGAGACGTTTCGAGAGAACCAGACGACAACACTGAAGATGGAACTAAAACACGCTACACCTCTCTCTTCTCCTATAGCCTACACGTGTCTCATAAACACGTCTCTTGCAAGGCCCAAATAGGCGACGCCTCTTCCCATTTATTGGGTTTTTCATTTTCTTTTATTCATAAGAGACCCATTAATACCAGGAATAAAAGTGCTCTAATATCTCTATGAAAATGGTTATTACCAATTTCATCAGCTTTGTAAAGCACAATCGTCCCTAATCATCAACCTGACATCAACAAAACAGTATTAGATCATATTGACCGTCATTGTTGCAGGTAAGATTTGATAAATGAAAAATTTACACCAGAAACCACATTTCCACTTCCCTATTAGAACATCCAATGTATTATTCTATTTTTTAATCCAAGATGGTGTAACTCTTAAATGGAGTTAAGTTTTACTCCAATGTATTTTCAACTTTTACTCCAAAAATGAAAATTCTCAAATGATTCCTTTTGTATTTAGTTAATAATTGTTAATAATACCTTCAACTTATAAACATTTAACAATTCATCCAAATATTTTATGCTTAAACATTTTCCATAAAAAGATCTTTCACTTAAATTAAACATTTATTATTAAAAACTATAATAAATCATAAAAATATATAAGATATCATATTTTGTTTATTAATGAGCATTTTAGAATATTTTTCCACAAATGACCAACTAATGTATTTTGTAATAAACAATGAGATTCTTTTTTTTTTTTGTAAAATAAACAATGGTTCTTTGTTTTCGATTTTCCTATATCAAACAAAAAAGTTTAAAATCAGAAATTTCCATCTATCAATCCAACAAACACAACTTTCTACCCACTATGGTTCTCTTAATGTCAAAACATTTCCGCCCACACATACTATATTATCTATGTTAATGTATTCATGTCCGCACTTTGATATTCATGTCCACAAGTATTTTATAACCTTTTTTTTATCAAACTAATCTATAACTATATTATCCACACTTTTGATAACCATGTCCACATTTACTTTTATTTACAAGTTAATATATATATATATATATATATATATATATATATATATGTGTGTGTGTGTGTGTGTGAAAATGGATATAAAAAATAGAGAATTTTATATATAATTTATTCTGAAAATTTATTCTATTTTATATATTATCGAATTTAAAATGAAATAAAATTTAAAAACAAAATGGAATAATAAAAAGTAATAACATAGAATAAAAAAATAAAAACAATTAGCTATACCTAACAAAATTAATGCATAAAAGTAAAACTAAATAGACACAAAACTAGTCATACACTCTTGTTTCATTGTATAAAGGGCAAAAATGTCCAAACTCTTTCTCGGTCCCACATGATTGTGCCTTGCAAGTATGAAGTGTCCATGAATGTAAGAGAAATATAAAATGTGGTCTATATAGTAATGAACACAAATTAATGATGGTTTTTTACATTTTCTGAAATGGTTAGAGAAATACTTGCTTAAAAATAACTGACTATCACAAGTAAGAAGATGTACCCACTAAATATACACTTGTGCTACATCTCAGGGATAATGACTATGTTTGTTTGCGTGTTGATGTGACATGTGATTTATTCTACATCTCGAGAAATTTTAATATGACTAATCGCAAATTTTTTTCGCGCAATGCATATTACGAGACCAGCAGAATCAAAGTGCAGTACGGTGCAACTATGGATCATGTGGTTTGCGAGATAAGTGTAAATTTAACAGAAAAAAATATTGCAGATTTGATAGAAAAGTAATGCGATTTTGAAAGGAATTTGTTTTAATAAATATATTAAAATGAGAAATTAAACTTGGTTGTTTAGTGATAATGTTATAATATGTTTTATAATTTTAAATATTAAACTTAATTTGAAATAATGATTCTGGTTTATATTTTTATTTTTAATATAAAATTTCAAACTAAAATAAAATACCTATTACAAAATATCATAAATAAAATTTTAAATAAAAAAAATACTATATAACAAATATAGTACAAAAATACTTTGATTCTAACATAAATATTTACAGTATTATCATTAACAAAAACAAGTAACAAGTAAAATAATGCTAATTAGTTATTTTTATATTTATACTCGATATTTGGCTTATATTTGAAGTTATTTAAATAGATTATTTGATACTCAATTTAGTCAAATCAAATATTAACTTACGAGTCAAGTACTAACGAAATAGCAAGAACGGACCAAGTAACGAGTAATTGTACCCACCTCTATTTTTTTATTGTGTCATATGTATAAATTAAATATATTATATATTAAACATGTTTCAATTATAAAGTAATTAGAAAATTATCTTAAAATATTACGAAAACTGAAGATTATATATTGAATTAAATATGGGTCCGTGTGTTGCACGAGTTTTATTTAATGTTTTAATATTTATAAATATAAAAATAATAATTCATTTATAGTTTTATGATCTTTTGCATATGTTGTGTGAGATTTATGTTAGAAATTAAGAATTTGTTTTTCCATAAATGTTCGATTAGTATTTATATTTTAATAAGCATGGATTTTATTTGATGTTTTAATTTTACAAAGGATATAAAATAAGAAATGATTTTATATTTTAAGATTATTTTTGTATATGTTGTGCGAGATTTATTTCAGAATTTGGGATTTTTTTACCCACATAAATTATGGTTAATATTTTTATTTTAATAATCCTCGCACATAAGTATTTGTTTTTAATTTTGTACCTAAGAGCAGAGAACATACTCATACCTAAAAATTTAAACAAAATCCAATTCAAATTAATATTAGAGTGAAAAGAAATTGAAAGTTAAATAATTTAATAATCAGACATAGACATAAGCACTATAGTACATAAAGGTAACATTGATATTAACTTAGCTACAACAACATAACTAATTTGAAATTCAAAAAATAAATAAATAGAATAACTAATTTTATAGCATTTATAAAACAAACACACATAAGCATAATATGCACATTAACTTACATACGATATCAAAACATCTATACTACATACAAACACCTAAGTATAACTATGGCAATAACTAATGTACGCCAGCATGACAAATATAACAACAATAAAAATTATCACCAGTTTAAGTATAAAAGAACATAAAAAAGATTTCATGTGTCACAATCTTGTTAATTAATAACTTTGAAGAACCAAACTATATATAATAAGATGTTAGAGTCCAAAATATTCTTACAAATATTTTCTAATTTTTTAAATAAAAGTAAGATATTTTTAGTCAAAATTAAATAAAAATATCTGAAAAGAGTACGTAAATCAAAACTTAAAAGTACCAATTTTACTGGAGTTTTTTCTTCCATTGGATCTCTTATAGTTCATCCGAATTATGTAAGTTGAGAATTTTTAGATGAAAAATTAGCTTGGTAGAGTTTATGAATCTTCAGCGAATAAACGGGACCTGCACTTTCTTAATGGGTCTTCTGATCTCGGCCACACCGACATTTTTACGAATTTTGTTAGGTGCGTGCTTTTCTGCTAGTATTCAAGGCTCCCAATTATGGACTTTGTCGAAGCTTAGCTAATCACAAATTGTGTTCCCATTTATGCTTATTTAACTCGTAATTGATTATGCACCTATACATCTTGATCCATTAATGGTCAACGACAAAAGATATGGGTACACGTAAGTGAGAGAGACACATATATTGGTCAAAAACAGTCATTACAAATTTACAACTCTTGAAAAACACTTTTTAAAATAATCTGGAAAATGAACAGCTTTGTTGCTTTTTTTCCAGTTTCGTCATTATCAACTTTTTTTTTTTGACTAATATTAAAAAGCAAATTCCTGAGTTCACAACTAAAGAACACAAATGATTATATTGCGTTCGTGCCATTGTTTTCTTAAAGAACCCGTGAGGAAGCATTGTTACCCAGTGAAGAGAAAACGACAAAGAAAAGAGGAGACATATGTAGGTATAAAGATCTGGTGGACATTTTGATACAAATGCAAGTGTAACAACGAATGGAACAGAGTCTACAATCGTGAATATGCATGCGGATGAATAAGATGAAAACTTGAAGAATGCTTGGCGATCAAGTTAGAATTAATGCAATGACTATTTGAAAAACAAACATGAAGAGATTCACCTTAGAGAAAAGAGATCTCGTGACGGAAAGTTCATAAAGATTTTGTATGAGTTTTAGGAAACTTACCATATAACTTAATGTAAGATTTAGTGGTAATTGTACTTAGCTATTTTTTAAATGGTGATATGAGTTATTTGCTATTAATATATATATATATATGTGTGTGTGTGTGTGTGTAATTTGATGCCAAAACTAATATTCATATAGAAAAATTTAATTTAATGATGATATAATATTAATTAATTATTACCATATTTAAAAAAAATCTTGTCTTTTTTTTTAATACTGGATAATTATGCATTATAAACTATGAGAAACATAGAGGATTTTAGAGCCGGCAATTCTATCTGCCTTATGTGGATTCACGTCTAACTGCATCACCCTGAGTCGCCTTGTGAGGTCTATTCCTGACGGTATGTCTTGCGTCATGCTAAAGATCTCTTGTAAGTTTTTTCTCCAATCTGCATAATTCGCCATTCACCTTCTCCGAGAATTGAAACCCTCCTGGTGTAGAAACTGCATAGTCTGGGATTCGAACCCTAGATCTGGTGTAGAAGCTTTTAAAGCTTAACCACTAGGCTACATGACTTCCACACAAAAAAATATCCTTGTCAACAGTAAAAATCTTTATAAATGAAATTATACATGTCACAACTAAAATGATGCCATGTCATATTTTTATGAAGACATGTCATCTTTTTCTGGTTGAGAACGAATTTGGTGATGACACATGTACAAATCACTTTGTAAATAATTTTTAGTGAAAAGTTTACTTTAGCAATGGTATAAGAGTAATTAGTCATCACCATATTTAAAATAACTTTGTCAAAGATAAAAATCTCTATGACGGAAATTAATACATGTGATAACTAAGATGATGTTATGTCAATTTTTCTAAAGACATGTTATTCTTTTTTTGTTGAGAATGAATGTGGTGATGCCACATATATAAATCACTTTGCAAATAATATCTAGGAGATAAAATGTTACTATCTAATCAAATTTAGATACTTGAAATTTTTTTTTGTTTGGGTTTAGTTGGTTCCTTCGGAGTCATTCAGATCTACAATTAAAATATATGTAAAATATCGGTAATTCATGGGTCTGAATCGGGTTCGGTATTTATGATTCGAAAAAGATACAAAACACCCAAACCTCATCAAATTTAGCCGGAATTTATCATATTTATCTAACAATTTACAAATAACTAAAAATGAAATAATAATATTTTAAATAAAAAAAAATTAAAACTCTAAATTCTACATTTAAAGTTTCATATCACTTAAAATGTTACAAAAATAATAATAAAGATTGTCAACAAAACACATTTTAAGTAAATCATAAACTAAAATATAGAAAATAGAACATATAAATCATAATTTTGGATATTCATTTTTTGGTCAGGTATGAATCAGTTCTTATCTTGTGGGATCTATTTGGATCGGTTATTTTCGATTTCAGATTTATTCGGATCGGTTATGATTCTTCGAGTAGAATACTCAACTAGATACTTGTAGTTTTTCAGTTTGGTTTTGGGTCAGGTACTATCAGATCAATTCCGATTCAGATTTCCAGGTCAGGGAAAAATGCCCAGACCTAGAGGGCTGGGTTGCGGGTCAAACTCGCCCCGCTGACCCGCCAACCGCGGATTTTAGTTATTTTTTTTGTTAAAAAATCCGATCCGCACAACCCGCGACCGTATAAATTTTCACCCGCACCCGCCCCGCTTAGTTTTGCGGGTAACCCGCGGGACCTGCGGGTTATATATCTTTTAAAAAAAATAATTATTTAATTTATTTTTTATGAAAAAGTAATAAAAATAATATATTTATAAAAAAATTATATATATTCAAATTTTTTAATTATTATTTTTTAAAAAAATACCGTAATATTTTTAAAAATATAATTATTTTTCCAAAAAAATACTATTTTCTAACAAAAGAAAACACAATTTAAAAAAAAATGAAAAAAAAAAATTTTGCGGGTTGGCGGGTACCCGCGATTAAAAATTCACCAACTCGCACCCGCCCCGCATAAAATACTCAAACCCGCACCCGCACCCGCCAATCGACTTTTTCAAATTGTTCAACCCGCACCCGCCCCGCAGCGGGTCAAACGGGGCGGGATCCGCGGATGATCACTCATATTCCCAGCTCTAGACCTAGTCGGTTTATGAATGTAGGTTTTCTAAAATTTTATACCACAAGGCCAATTTAAAGCCTAACATAAAAATTAAGCCCATTAAAGAATATAAGCCCATGTGTTCAGTTAGATCAAAGAGCAAGGACATGGCTTGAAGGAAAAGAAAGAGAAAGAGCAAGAGAGCATCAAAGAAAACAAGAAGAAGATGTTCAGGAATCAGTACGACACAGACGTGACGACATGGAGCCCAACAGGTCGACTCTTCCAAGTAGAATACGCCATGGAAGCAGTGAAGCAAGGCTCGGCCGCAATTGGACTCAGATCTCGCACCCATGTGGTCCTCGCATGCGTGAACAAAGCCCAATCTGAGCTCTCTTCTCATCAGAAGAAGATCTTCAAAGTGGATGACCACATAGGCGTCGCGATAGCTGGGCTCACAGCTGACGGACGTGTTCTCTCCCGTTATATGAGATCGGAGTCGATCAATCACTCCTTCACCTACGAGTCTCCGCTTCCGGTTGGTCGTCTCGTTGTTCATCTTGCTGATAAGGCCCAGGTTAGCTAAGTAATTGGCACATTAGCTTCTGTAATTGGATTCTTTTGCAAATGATTCTTAGTTTGTGTGATGATTTGGAATTAAGAGCTTAAATGAAAGTATTAATTGACTTCGTGACTCACTGAGCTACAAATTCACGCAATGTGTTTTATGATGATTCTTAGTGGGTTTGGAATTAAAATCAGGAGCTTAAGAGCACATATAATATTGATCTGAGCTGATTAAGAGACTCCTCCTTGGTTTAGCTGAGACTGAGTGTCCTAGAAACTCAGTTCATGTTAGGTCGCATGTTTCTTGTCAGCTGCATTATCTTGGATATAAAAGGCTTAATCTTTACGAAGAGCATGTCTTTTAAAACATTTAAATTAGCAGTATGATTCCAGAAAAATAATTTTGCTTCTCTTTTACTTCTTCTTTTTCTTCTTTTGTAGTCATTATTAAGACAACTGAGTGTCGTTTCAATTAATAAGTGGATTTAGGTCTTTGTTTTCATTTACTGGCTTTACTTGGTGTTAAATAGCCCTCGCTTCTGTGGCCATTTGCTATGTTGTCTTACAAGTTGTTTATAATTCATTTCACTTCTGCTTTACCTTTAAGTTTTCCTCTCTTAACATTGGCTGTTGTATTCACCACTGCATTAATGCTTTTTATTTCACACTTGGAAACTGTGAATCTCTTTTGGATTTTCTTGCTCTTGCTGCTTCACTTTGGAATCTCCTCAACTGAAAAAAGTGGGTTTAGATCATTTATAAGCAAACTGATTTGGTCTCTCTCTCTTTTGCTTCTTGTTGCGGTTTGCTTATGGTGGTAACTAATGATAGTAGCACTATTCATATTATACAATATTTTTTCTGGCTTCTGCAAACTCGTGGTAGTTCAAATCAAAGCCTTGATGCTGACACTCAAATGCGACAGACAAACATTTTGGCCTATTATTGTATGCAACATCTCACTTTTGATGACGTATAAAAGACTGATGTATTCCATTTTTCGGACTATTGATCTTTGACAAGGCCACTGGAAAATTTTAGATTTTCCTCATTCTCTTATTTTCAGTTGGTTTACTTTCAATAGTATGAAAAAATTTCACTAGTCGATACTAAGTTACCTTAAAATAATTTTTTCATCATCGTTAGCAAGGCTTTTTTTTTTTTTTTTTGTGATTCTTAACGATCTGCAAATAGGAATAACTGTGTTTTGTTCTCTTTATGAACAGGTCTGTACCCAGCGTTCATGGAAACGGCCCTATGGTGTGGGTTTGTTGGTAGGTGGATTGGATGAGTCTGGAGCCCACCTTTACTACAACTGCCCAAGTGGAAACTATTTCGAGTATCAAGCTTTTGCTATTGGGTCCCGTTCACAGGCCGCAAAGACCTATCTGGAACGCAGGTTTGAGAGCTTTGAGGAGTCCTCAAGAGAAGATCTGATAAAAGATGCTATCTTGGCTGTTAGGGAGACGCTGCAAGGAGAAACACTCAAGAGTTCTCTCTGCACGGTATCTGTACTAGGAGTCGGTGAACCATTCCACTTCTTGGACCAGGAAACTATACAGAAGGTGATTGACACATTTGAGAAAGTAGCAGAGGAAGAGGAAGGTGAGGCCGAAGCTGCTGCTGCACCAGCAGAACAGGGTGGTGGTGATTCAGGTGACTTAGACGTGGCTCCAATGGAAATGTAAGGCTTTTGTGTGTAAAGCTGGAATTGCTTTAAATCATGTTAGTTGGATTTTCGTTGGATGATCTATATGAATTATTTGCGAATTGATGCTGTTTTTAGTTTTTATGCACGAAAATCATTAGGTCATATTTACTTAAAAAGCTGCCTTTGAGACTCTTTTATTTTGCTCTTTTGGTTTAAATATGTTCATGTCTTCCTTTCCTGGTTGTTTGTCCATGCTGCGTCAAGTTTTATTAATTGATATAGTGCACAATGCCCATAATAGCTCTGTTCGTTTTGTCACCGCCACGTCTAGCAGCAGCGTCAATAATTAAGCCTTTCAACGCCGGTGAAGCACCATCCACTTGATTTCCAGACGTTGCGGTAGCTAACAACAGACAAAACGCCGGTGAAGCACCATCCACTTGATTTCCAGACGTTGCGGTAGCTAACAACAAACAAAATGGACGCGGAAAATTTTAGCGTCACTCCACATCACTGGCGTCAATTTTTTTTTCTCTCCAACATTCAATCCGCGTTGTTTTGACTTTCAATTCTGTTTTTTCTTTGTCTTTGTTGCCGTACTTTTTGAACGCTGCGGCTGAAAGCAGAGGTGATGAAACTAACAGAGAGAATGTATTCGGGGATTGTATGTTAAGAAAAAGTAGCCACAGTAAAATACACGCCGAAGAATGCCTGAGACCACCAGTTTTGGATATTGGGATATTAGAAAATCTACCTTGACTTTTGTCAAGAAGGTCCTGACTCCTGAGTAACGTTGGCAACCAAAAGTACAAACTATTTTTTGTAACAGTTGACCTGTACGATCCATCAGGTGTAAAGGTACCTCCTGGCCCTTCTTTAAGTAAACCATGGTGGATTCGCTAGTGAGTCCCGTCGTTTTTTCCTACTGTTGGACCAAAGAAAGTATGCAGTGTTCAAATTTCGTAGTAATCATATACTTGCGAAAAAATTACAGCACGCTGGTGAAAAACTTACGCAGAAGTGATCTTAGATGAAAAATGATGGTTTGCATTAACCCATGAAATCGTCTCTCTTGAGTATCAAAGTACATGGACACTCGAAGCTTTTCCTCTAGGAAAGAAAGCACTTAGTTACAAATGGGTATTTAAAATTAAATTCAGGGCTGACAGTACAATTGAACGATACAAGGCTCGATTGGTAGTGTTTGGAAATCATCAAACTGAAGACATAGATTATAATGAGACATTTGCACGATGGTTACAGTTCAAAATTTCCTTGAGCAAGCGGCAGCTTTGGATTGGAAAGTGCACCAAATAGACATTCATAATGCATTTTTTCATGGAGATCTTGAAGAAGAAGTGTATATGTAGTTTCCACCTGGATTTCGTACGAACGACAAAATGAAGGTATGTCATTGAGAAAATCGCTATATGGTTTAAAGCAAGCGCCTCAATGCTGGTTTGCTAAACTTGCGACTGCTTTGAAAGAGTTGTGTACGTCGACGACTTGATCGTCACTAGAAATTCTGTGGTGATCATCTCTGAGTTCAAGCAGTATTTGAGTACGAAATTTCATATGAAAATTTGGATGACTTGAGATATTTTTGGGAATTGAAGTTGCTCGCAGCCCCACATGAATTTACATGTGTCAACGAAAGTATGTTCTGGATTTTATCACAGAAACTGGTCTTTTCGGGGTTAACCAGTCTCGTTTCCGCGTATGTTATTCATATATTGTTGCACTTTATGAATGATCCACAAGAAGAACATTGGGATGCTGCTCTTCGTGTGATTCGCTATCTAAAGAATGGCCCAAGACAGGGAATACTTTTTAGAGAGAATACTGAGTTAAAGCTTACAGCTTGGTGTGATGCAAATTGAGGCTCTTGCCAGACCACTCATCGTTCCCTCACGGGATGGTTCATCCAACTAGGAGGTTCTCTGATGTCTTGAAAAACACGTAAGCATGATGTTGTTTCTCGATCGTCTGCCGAGGCAGAGTTGTAAGTGCAAAGATGGCACCACAATATAGTAATGCAGAAGATAAACCAAGAGACAAAACACCAATAGCTTTATTAGAAATCTCCTCTAAACAATCTTACAAGACCTTGTTTATTCAGCTTTACACCTCTAGTGTTAACACCCTAACACACGTCACTAAAAGATTCCTAAGTTACTCACTTATGTCTCTCTGTCGTCAAGTACTTCAGTCACTGCTTCATCACAACCCAAGAACACTTCTACGAGCTTCTCTCTCTCTCTATAAGATCAGTCTCTGTGTCTTTGTCTCTCTACAGATGTCACCATAGCTATCTTATAGTTATTCTCCATATTCCTTAAACCCTAGTCTACAAGGAACACAATATGGACATCTTCCATAACATTAAGTGCAACTTTCATTTTCTTGGAATGCACTTATTCCTCTTTCTTTAAGTCATAAACTTGCTTCCCAAGTTTATTCCTCTTGCCTTTTCTCCAAGATACACCCTTGTTCTCCAAGTATACACGACTCCAGCTCAGCATCTTGACTTCACATGGTCTTTACCACTCAACACGACGTCTGCTTCAGCAACTATGTCATCAACTACTTCACGCCAGTACTCTTAGCTCCTCTAAGCTTCCAATTCTCTTGCTTAAGAGACTCGTTCTTCTCTTTCACAGTCGCAAGTTCTTCAAGCACTTCTTCAAGCAACTTGGTTTGTTTCTGAGCCACACTCTCCCATCTCAGATTCTCATCCTTGAGCTTCAACCACTTGTTGAGCAGCATGTGATACTCCTCATCATCTGTACTGCGATCTGAAACCGATGATTCACTAGCTACCTCTTTGCGTGCACCAAATGAAACCATATTCTTTACCACCTTTTCATCTTCTTCAAACTCTGAAACATCAGAGGACTGTACTCATTTTCCCTTCTTTGAGTTTGGACATTCGCGCCTTGTGTGTCCAACACCTCTGCACTCAGAACAATTAAGTTCCTTTCGTTGTGCCATAGGACAGTCAGCCCTCACATGACCAACTCCTTCACACTCGTAACACTTGATAGCATCTCTTCTTCTACTATTGCCACGATCACCTCCTTGACGACCATACTGATTCCTCCCACCAGAGGAGTTCGTCGCCCTACCAAAATTCCTAGCCAACATACCCACAGTATCTTCAAGCTTCTGGAATTTATCACCATCTTTGTCAGGTGCAAGTGCTATACTCCCTGGCGCACTGCCTGACGTAGAGACTGAACTACTTTCTGTCTCCATATCTTGTGCCTTCAACATACCCACAAGCTTATCAAACTTGAGCTCATCTGTGTTCGTAGTCATCTGCAAGACTGTCTTGTGAGATTCAAACTTCTTTGGAAGACAGCGTAGTAACTTCTTTACCAGCTTCTTCTCCTTGTACTTCTTGCCAAGTACAAATGCTTCATGCGCCATAGCACTGAGTTTGACACTAAAGCTCACCACAGAATCAACATCAGACCATCTGAGATTCTCAAACTATGCGACCCAAGATGATCTAGGTGTGTCCTCTTGACACTCTCATCTCCCTCGAACGAATTCAGTAGGATCTCCCACGCCTCCCTTGAATCAACTGGAACTGCTCTACTTCAACGGCTCCAAAAATCACTAACAACGTCTTTGCATTATATTTTGATGCATTGCGCTCTGCCTCTGACCAATATTCTTTTGGCTTGGGCTTCTTCTCATCTCCTGTGACTATGGTAGGCTCCTCCCAACCACTCTCCACAGCTGTCCACGCATCTTCATTGATTCCTCGAATCATCTGCTTCATGCGAGCCTTCCAAAGACCATATTGGTCCGCGTTAAACATGATTGCCTTCTGCACCGAAATAATCGTGTCCATCTTCACTTTCAGGATTACACCGTTAACTTTGGTGCCCCGCTCTGGTACCAATTGTAAGTGCAAAGATGACACCACAATATAGTAATGCAGAAGATAAACCAAGAGACAAAACACCAATAGCTTTATTAGAAATCGCCTTTAAACAATCCTACAAGACCTTGTTTATTCAGATTTACACGTCTAGTGTTAACACCCTTACACACGTCATTGAAAGATTCATAAGCTACTCACTTATGCCACTCTACCGTCAAGTACTTCAGCCACTGCTTCAGCACGACCCAAGAACACTTCTAAGATCTTCCCTCTCTCTCTATAAGATCAACCTTTGTGTTTGTGTCTCTTTACAGACGCCACCATAACTATCTTATAGTTATTCTCCATGTTCCTGAAACTCTAGTCTCCAAGGACCACAATATGTACATATTCCATAACATTTAGTGCAGCTTTCCTTTTCTTGGAGTGCACTTATTCCTCTTTCCTTAAGTCATAAACTTGCTTCTCAAGTTTATTTATCTTGCCTTTTCTCCAAGATACACCCTTGCTCTCCAAGTCTACACGACTCCAGCTCAGCATCTTGACTTCACATGGTCTTCACCACTCAACACGACGTCTTCTTTAGCAACTACGTCATCAACTACTTTAGGGTGTACATCTTACATCAACAAGAGTATTGTGCAATGGCAGATACCGTAAGTGAACTCCTTTGGTTTCGTGGGTTACTTCCAGAAATGGGAATCGCTTGTGATGCTCTCATCGTTATACATTCAGATAGTTTGTCGGCCATTCAACTAGCCACAAACCCGATTTATCATGCTCGCACAAAACATGTCGTAATGACTGCCATTTCATTCGAGCCACGATTGCAACTAAAACACGTCTCCACTAAATCACAGCTCGCGGACATTATGACAAAGGCATTGGGTCGTAAGAGAATTTGAAGAATTTCTTGTCAAGATGGGTGTTTGTAACCTCCACACTCCTCCTTGAGGAGGAGTATTGGACCATATTTTTATCAACTGTACATATGGCAAAGAACATACATGTATATAAGCAGCTAGTCTGCGTTACTTGATGAATATGAAGGATCTTTATATACTACTGAGACTTCTTGACATCTCTTGATCTCGAGAGATTCAGAAGAATTGGCGTCTTCTTCTTTGAAGATGGTCCAATAAAGGATACTCTTAAATTCATTCGGTTCTCCCAGATGAAAATCACAGGAGATTGTTGAATCCTATCTTAAAGCGGCGGCTATGGCGTAAGAGTGAGTTTTGAGAGTGCAAATATTGCCAACCCTTAAAGTGTTGAGAAAAAGAAGAACGGCTAGAAAGCCAATGAGAACATCGCGAAGGCCACCGGAAGTTGGAAGATTGCCGGAAAAGCCTGAGCATTCGAGATGCATGCCTCTTTGTCAATACTCTTGATTGTAATCTAAAGCTTACACGTATTTCCTTTTGTGATGATATGTTGCCTTTTGATGTTTGTACTCTTAGACTCTTAGGGTTTAATAAAATATATTGTTGACAAAAAAAAGGTGAATATATTGACGAACAAAAAAGGTAACAAGGTTAAGCTTAAACCATTAACACGAGGGTAATCAAATTTCTTTCTCTCTCAGTTTGTTTCCCCCGTCCCCTCCAGGTTTTCAGATCAGAGATGATGAATCATAGGCTGTTGATGATATTCTCAAACTGTTTCGGGGAGAAGGAACAGGCTAGTGAGGTTTCTAGGTCACCTTCTAGCTGTATAGGCGGCGATGGAGATGGTAGCAGATTGGACGATGATAATCAGATGACGGATTCTACTAGCCTTTCCAATCTCGTATCATCGAATACGGATGACGTGTAAGATATAATTTTTGCTTCTTTATCTTCTTTCATCTCATATTTTAAGTTATGCACTAGAGTTTGACCCGCGCACCCGCGCGGGTGTTGATTCATTTTTATGTGTCAAGAACTGAGTTTATATAGCAAAATTGTATATTATCTAAATTCTAATGTGATTTACTGTATAATTGTATAAGTTTGTTGTTTATGTGTCTTGTTCGACAATACTATTACAAAACATTTTACCATTTTTGATATATAACATAGTTTTCCATTCTTTAATATTCAATCTATTTTTGAAACATTTGGTATAAAAACTTTTCATTTGAAGTAATGAGAGTAATATCTTTAAAAAAAAAAACTAAACAAACATTTTCATGAATTTCATCAGTTTTTATTTAAAAAAAAATAAAAACTGTAGATTGCCAGGAACTCGGTATATATAGATTCAAAAATAAAAAATTTCCAACAATTCACTCTTTTGTATTGGGATATTCCAAAATTCATACTCCAAATGAAAAATTCAGAACCTTTTGTGGTCAAATTATTAGAGCTGAAGATAACTGGTGGCTGGAAAAGATGGACGAAAAAATAAGTGTTGTACTTAAGGAAATGACTGAGGTTATAGCACAAAGTATTATGACTACGAACTCGTCACCTTAGGCTGAACTTATGTTTGCTCCTGATGTTGAGCATGCAACACACATGTTACTTTTTTCATGTTCCTTTTCAAGTGATGTCTTTATTGGTTTTTCCAGATAATGTGTAATTTATGTCTTTGTTGTTCTTGAGCTGTGTTTTTATAATATTTTGAAGAAATGCCAAGCCTCACCATCAAAAGCTCCCCTTGATATCGTGCTCTGTTTAAAGAGGCATTAGTGAGCTTGACCTTGTGTACTTTTGTTTGGTTTGCTACAAATGATGACATTATCACAATAAAAAATCCCAACGCATAGCAGCAATGCTGCATCATCTGATCCTAACAGAAAAAAAAACAGAAATCTAGCTGCATATATATCCTCTAGCAGCAGTAGCTGTGATTACTTCTTTCTTTATCCCACCAGTCATTCGAAATACTTGGATAATCTCCAATCCAGCTTGATAAACATTAGACCTTATTGAAAAACAAACGCACTCCAGGCTGAAGAATCAAAGAATCAGGCTTTCATAGAGAGACAGAGGCTATGGTAAGTAGAAAAGCTACACACGTATTGAATATTAGAACCATCCCAAAATCAATCAATGGGATTCAAACCCACATAGCTGCAAACAGGTCTGGTTTAACGTGACGTCTTGAGGGTAATGGCCCCGGAAACCCTAGTTTTTCACTCTTCTATGGAGAAATCAAAGTAATGAGTAAGACTAATTAATGAAGAAACCCAGAAAAAGCTCAAAATTTCAGATACAAATTGATGAGCAATAATCAAAGAAGCAAAAGAAAAAAAACGATTTTGGAGTTGTAACAATACAAGAAGGGATTAAAATCAAAGCAAAAAACCCACTGCAAAACCTACCCTGCAGAGATGGAGGAAACATGCAGAAGGCTAAACGTACATTCAATTAGATAATGAAGTAAATTTCTTTAATTGTGAATATATTAATTTATTATCTCAGTGGCATATCTTGGTAAATATTGAGGAAAAGTTTGGGCTAAGTACAAAATGTACTTCTCCTTTAATCTGGGTTTCTTCATTAATTACTTACATATTTAGACACTTTTTGTCTTTTGTTTACACAGAAAGACACTTTCCAATGGAGAGACACATTTTTTGTACGGTTTAAATATTATGGACAGATTTATCCTTAATGAGAAGGAAAAAATATTTGTGGATATGGACAGATGAATCATGTTTGTGGACAAAGCATTGAATATCCACACTTTCTCAGGAACATACAAAACAAATGAAAGAAATCTCCAAATGAAATTGGTGCATAAGCTATAAAAAATTGAGTATCCACAAATAAATGGAGCAAGTTGTCGTTAAGAAATAGTATAAGATATGAACATGATAATTGTGGACGCATATATATGGACAAGATTTATACTTTTTGAAAGATTAAAAGATTAAAAGTTTCAACAATTCATGAGAAGAAAAGTCTAGACTTTACGAAAGTTTAAGCATTTATCTATGTATGTCAATGTCAAAAAGTCGAACCAATTACTTAAGTTTGATAGAACCCTCACAACATCGACAACCTACTCCACGCTGTCCTCAAAGAGCATCAGGACAAAATCCAAAGCATACAACTTTCCAAATATTTTGAACTTACAGTAATAAACTTCTTGAGCTCAAAATCCACAACATGACGGTGAGAGCAGAGAACATACTTGTACAGACACTACAGGGATGGCGGTGAACAGAGGATGGCGACTTGAGTTGCAGACACTACGGGGGATACGGAGCAGACTACAACAATTGTTGGTGATTTTTCTTGTGGTTGTGGACAGTGTTCCAAAATTGTAATGACCACTAACCTGTTTCAAAGACAGCAACAACAACAATTACCCTTAAAGATAAAACTCACTCATCTCTTCTGAAATCACCGGCTAAGAAGACAACTACCGCACCAATCTTTAGCATAGAATCCACTATGTGGCGGTGAGAGCAGAAAACGACAACACAAGAAACTACGTGGACGGTGCTTGCCGGTGGCTCAGAGCTTTGATTGTGGCTGCTTCACAACAGTGAACAGAGGATGGCGGCCTGAGTTGCAGACACGGTGGGGAGTACGAGCTGACGGCAACAATGACACTTGTGAACAGTATTCCAGAACTTTAATGAGCAGGTAACTGTTTCAAACACAACAACCACAACTGGAATTAAAAACCAAAAGACTTTGTAACTCAAAAGAGATCATACTCTTAATCTACTGATAAGATCCAAGTGACCTGAGAAGCTTTTTTTTAATACAAACATCAACGATATATCAACTGATCAGAAAGAGATGAGCTGAGAACGACCAGGGGCGACTTGGACGACAGATCTTGTGGTTGAGGCTGAGCACGGAGAGGAGCTCAAACCACCGCAACTGAGTACGGCGAGGATCTCGAACTGCAGCTTTATCGATCTCATCCACAACGATGTCGACCTCGGAATCTAATTCCCGCAGCTTCACCGTGCTCAAACCCCCACAGCTTCACAAAAAGAGCTCATCCACATAGCACGTCGATTTCTGATGAATCCGACGACGCTCGTACCAGAACGAGCTAGAAGAAGAAGAAGAAGAAGCCAAATTGATTTTGGGCTTCAACACAAAGAAAAAAATCCAGTTTTTTATTGTCTTCAAAACGAGAACAAAGAAGAATTAAGTGGGATTAGGGTTCTTGGATTTGGGAAAGTAAATTTGAGATTTGAGTTCAGAGAAAAATAAATTTTTTGGTTTGTCGGTAACATCAGTTATGTTCATGTCTCTTTAGTTTAGGGTTATTTATGTCTTTTTGAACTGTAGAAGTGTGTCTCAAGCACTATGTGTCTTTATGTGTAATTACAAAGTGAAAAAGTGTCCTACAATGTAAAAAATTCTTAATACTATTGTCCCAAGTAAGTGTGTCTAGTGATGCCTTGTGTTAGCTATTAGTCTCTCCCTTTTCATTTCTTTGTATTTTTAAAACAAATGTTTTCCAGGCGTGAAACAGAAAGAGAGGAGGATCGTTTTTCACATCTTATGGCTTCCCTCGACCAAGCACAGGTAAGTACATGCGATGTTAACTTCAGTTTCATCTAATGAAATGTAAAAAGAAAAACTTAACAAAAAGATTTTTGGCTGTTTGTATTTAGCATGAACTGGAATTGCCGAATGTGCGGAGATTATTGGCTTGCTTTGAGTCTCTACTTGCCGGAGAATCATTTATGTGGGATGATATATTCAAGCAGCCTCTCACGTCCAAGATGGATGTGAGCATTTTCTTTCCTAATTTTCTAATCAAAAGTATACGCTGAAGCTGCTGAGTCATCTTCTTTTTTTAGGTACCTCATATTCCTGAAACAGTCTACACAGACTTAGTCAATTGGATCACTCGAGAAATTTCAGATGACACACTGTCTGACTTTGTAGTGGAGTCGTGTGGTTATATTTCCAATTCTGTGCTTGGATGTACCAGTGAGCAGCAGGGTGGAGAAGGACTTTCTCAGTATTGTAATGTAGTATTAGAAAACCTTTTTCAAGTTGAAATTCTCTGTCGCTTTCTCACCTATGTCTCTGCCTGATTGTATTTGTTTTTGTTTTACCATTAGATGTCGATATTTGCTGTGTTAGCATTGCTACTGCGTAGCAAACCTCATGTTTTGGCTAGTGGATTACCGTCTCAGGGGAAGCAGGCTCTTCCACTTACAGTTTGGATGATAAAACAGGTTTGGTTTGTGTGATCCCTCTTTACGACCAAGAGTCTCGAGTTTTGTGTATTATGAAAGTTATATCAACTATAAAACGTGGACAGGCCTCCCAAGGTGATTTACATGTAGGTTTGTATTCATGGGTGCATTACTTGTTACCACTACTCAATAGTGACCCCCAGTGGAGGTGTCTCATCCTAAAGTTGGTTGATATATATATAATCATCTGATTTTGTTGTTGATGTGTTAGATTCGGGTTTATTATGGGCTTCCAACTTAAAACCAATTGGTGATTAGTGGATTGGCTCCAACCCTTTATATAGTAGTAGATTAATTCTTATATTTCCGATGTGGGATGTTTCTCATCAATACCCTCCCTCACGCTCAGACATCTCTAGGTCTGATGTTATTCCCACTGTCTGAGCGTGGACAATGTGGGAATAACATCAACGGAGGGCCCAACATCGGTATAGTAGTAGTTGTAGTAGTAAATTAGGTCAAAGGATCTTATCGCTCTGATACCATGTTAGATTCGGGTTAATTATGGGCTTCCAACTTAAAACCAATTGGTTATTAGTGGATTGGCTCCAACCGTTTATATATCTTCTATATTAAAAGAGAAGTACCATTTATATCTACTACACAAAAGTCATTTTGGACCATTTCATTAATAAGACATATTTGATTATTTATATTAATCAATCAAATATATATTACTGGAAAAATATTTTATTTTTATTTAATATAGAAGATAAGATATTAGTAGTAAATCAATTTGAATATAAATTTATATTTTAATTTTATTTATAACTAAATCTGTTGAGAAAATATCTAACATGATCTTACCAAGAATTTTAAATATTTTTATAAAATNTAGTAGTAAATCAATTTGAATATAAATTTATATTTTAATTTTATTTATAACTAAATCTGTTGAGAAAATATCTAACATGATCTTACCAAGAATTTTAAATATTTTTATAAAATATATATTATTTAATTTCGTGATTAATATATATATATATATATTAATGTTAATTAAAAATAAAAATTGGTATATTTTATAATTTAATGATATTCTATTTTATATTAAAAACAAATGCTATGTGAAATGAATCTAAAAGTATATCAAATTGGTAAAGAAAAATATTTTATTTTAAAAATTTCTTTTATTCACTGTTAAAACATATTAATTTTTTTAAAACATGTAATATTTTTATACAAAAAATGTTAACATATATTTTTGTAACTCACAACAAATACATTATCTAATATGTATATATATATATATATAATTTTTTTAAAAAATTACAACAATATATTATATAAAAATAATTAAAATGATAAGATTATATAGTTATAGAATATATAACAATAAATGTAAATCATATATTTGAAAGATTTTGTTATATTTTTATAAAATAAAAAAATACCCGCACGGATGTGCGGGGTCAAAATCTAGTTAGTAGATTAATTCCTATATTTCCAATGTGGGATGTTTCTCATCAATATGATGCAATTTTCTTATCAGAATTTTGGAGAAACCAGGGGCTCTGACCAAACTTGAAAAACATCCTGTTTGGAGGAAACAGTGTCTGATTCCACCTTCTTCATTTGAGATCTTGCTGCGGCTTATATTCTCTGCTACCTCCCCAACAGAAGAGGTAGGCCGTATAATCGAATTGTTGGAACATTAAGCAAAAAAAAAAGGATGTGTTTAGCCTTTATCGATTCTGATCACAAAGCGTGATCTCTGCATTTTTACAGGATACAACAAGGTTTGTGGAAATTTATGGCTCTTTGAAGAGAGTGGCTCTTGCCGGTGCACTAAAAGAAAAGACAGACATTCATCAGATATTTCTTTGAGATTAGCTGGAGAAGGTAATAAGTAAAAAATTCATTTGAGTTTTGCTGTTCCTCTCTCTTACTCTAAATTGAGTTTGTAAATCTGTTTGCAGGAAATCCAGTTTTGTCCAAGGAGGCTTCAGAAATAGCTATCTGGTCTCTGACCATAAACGTTGGTTGCTGGAAGCTCTGGTACAAAATATCCAAAGATAACCTAGAAGCTAGTGTTGTTTTTCTGAAGACGCTTGTAGAGAAATGGAATGATCATTCCCTCAAACTACTACTACCATCATCACCACCCAACGCAATGGGACAATTCATTTAACGTCTATTCGATATCTCTTTGATATTAGCTGGAGAAAGAGGTATTAGTAACAAACAGAACCTTGAACTGAATCCAATCCTTAAGTTTTCTTCTCCAAATTTGAGTTTTGTAATCTGCTGCTACCCCATTGCTATAGGAAATCCTGTTGTAGCCAGAGAAGCTGCAAAAATCGCTATCTGGTCGCTGACCAAAAACTTTGCTTGCTGGAAGCGCTGGGACTATCTCTATGAGGAGGATCTAGAAGCTAGTGTTGTTGTTCTTGAAACTCTTTTAGAAGATGGGAAGTATTCTTTCCTCGAGCTATCGTCGAGTGATACTCTCACTGTTAGTCAAATTATGAAGAGCTTCTTGTTAAGGGGAATGCCTCTTAGTCTTCTATGCTTTAACTACTTTCACCATCCACTCGGTTGTAATTTTCATATCTGCTCGGGAACCTGTGGTGTTTTCTTAGAACAATGAAGGCATCAATGCAGGAGGAGCCAATGGTAATCTTTACAAAGAAGCTGACAAGTCCTGCAAAGTGATATTAGGGAGGATCTCCCCTGGAAGTTGCAGCAGCAGCAGCCCAGAGGTGCATGCATTACTTATGTTGTTCTAGGTACTGTTACTGTACTGGTTCTGTTCTATTGTTTGGTTTTCATTGGTAGAGCCAACTCGTGATTATCCTGAGGGTTTGTAATTACAATTACAGTTGGGATTTAGGAGTCTGTTTAAAGCACGTCGGTTCTTACAATGTTTCATTTGTGTGGAGATTATTTATACTTTCTGTTTCTTTATGCTTAAATAATGACTAAAAACATACTTTTTAACATAATGGTTCTCAAAAACTTATGTAAGAGAAGGAGGAATTTGTTAGTACCAGAGACAAAGAGGTAACTGGAGAAAAGATATACACTAGCTGGGAAGCAAAAGATTGGATCATAAGTCAACAGGGACACCGAAGGCAATAACATCAAAAAGTTCTGTTTCACGTAGATAAAGACCGAGAGTAGGTACGTAGCACATGAAACTGCTTAGATATATCCTGATGATAAGAGATTCTAAGAACATGATAAATGGGAAGAGTTCTTAAAGTGGAGTTCTTAGCAGAATATAAGAAACTGTTGTTAACTTTTAACTAAAAGAAATTAAGAACCTGTTCTTAAATAAAACATTAGTTTTAGAAAATGTATAAAGAAAAGAAAACTAAATTCATGCAAACAATATACAACTAAGAGAGGAATAATTTTACTGAACTTGTTCCAGTAGATTGTAATTTAAAGAAAATCTATGTGATTTATTATTATAGTTAAATTGAGGGAAATTAAATAATTATGTAGTTTCTAACATGATTAGTAAAAAATGTTGCAAAATTTTATGAAAGTTAATGCTATTTTAGTTAAATGTAAATTAAACATTTAAAAAGTTTTGTAGTTATTTAATTTACTCGCCCGCCCGTATGACAGATTTACCCTAGTTACAAATATAATTAAATTGGTGCGGTCACATAAATCACAATCATTTTTTATCTATTTACAATTATTTTATTATAAATATATCCAAACTATCACTTTTATCTATTTATATAGTATATAAGTATAGAAATAAAATACATTTTTCATTTAAATATATATTAAATGATGTTTTTACTCATATATACACTTTTAATCATTTATATCTTTTTGGAACAAATTTTTATAATAACTCATAACAAAATTTGCAATGTGGAATGTTTAATATTTTTATTAATTTATAATCGTTTCTAAAAAAATTGATACAAAGTTCAAACTTAAATTAAGTTCTTAATGTTTGTTCAAAGTAAATTTTAGAATTCAAATCTTTATGTATTTTATATTTATATAGTTTAGTTTAATCAATATTAAAATATATATATTTAATCTTCATTATTCAAAATCAGCAATTGTTATATACTTTAGTTATACATTAGGTAGTTTCGTAGGATTTATTTAAGAAAAGAATGGAAAACATTAATAAATAGTTTCATCATTAGTTTAATGATAAGTTTAGTATATATTTTGAAGGACAAACATATTTTTTTAGGAAATTTGAGAAGTAATCTATTAATGATATGTGTTATAGTTAAAATGTTGTAATGTTTCTATTTTAATATATAAGAGATAAGAATGGCAATCAAGATGAAAACTTTCTACCAATTGTTACCATGTTTCAACTTCATACATTGGACAAATTAATCGAGCTACTGGATGTAGTTGTCCATAAATGCGTTAAATTTTACTTAAACAATCTTTTAAAAAAAAAAAAGAACTGAAAACTAGTGGACACTCGAGCTCGAGATTTAGTTGGTCAAAATCATTACACTAATGCAGTATTCTCTTAATTGATGCAACTTGAGTGTGGAGCCACTCGTTTGCTCTTTTAGCAGAAAAGAGAAGGCCACTGGTTATGCATAGATGAACGTATGCCTTTGTTTTTATGTGTGGTTCTCTTTTCTTATCCAGCAATTTTGCCACATTCCTTCATTATATATCCAGACAAAACCTTTTATTCACATCAGGAGAAGTAGAAGAAGAAACAATGTCTAAACTAGAAAACAAAAAGCAAGAAGAAGAATCATCAACTACAACGGCATGGCCGGGTATTGAAGAAGAACTCGTGATACCTGAGCTTTTACATAGCGAAGGCGTGAAGAAACTTCACATGAGCATACAAAACGAGTGGGATTACCTTCAGAAGTCAGCGTGCCAAACTGCTGCAGGAAGAGCTCTTTGGAAACATGTCATTCACGATCCTCTCGCTCACTTGTTTGCTGGAGAGACACATTTGAGAAACCTACACACAAAGATTCAGAGAGACCGTCTCAACAATGCTCGAGAGGTCTCTGGTGTGATTCTAGCTGTTCGAACTCTTTGGTTTGATACAAGGATCCAAGCTGCTCTAGACTCTTTCCAAAATGATGCTTCTCAAGTTGTTCTACTTGGTGCAGGTTTGGTTTCCCTATTTTTTATCATATTTTTTTGTAGGAAACAAGAATAAAAGATAATTAGTAGCTAATTTGAAAATTTCAGGAATGGACGCAAGATCATACAGACTAAACTGCTTAAACAAAAGTGATGTATTCGAAGTGGACTTTCCCGATGTCTTGCAAACCAAAACAAGCCTGGTCCAAGCTGCAGTAAATTCAAGAGAGGAGCTTAAGATGACAGCCAAATCACTAATCAAAGTGGCAACTGATATCAGAGACAAGGATTGGTTTGAAAAGCTTAAGAAATCAGGTTTTGTCCCAGAGATAAACACTGTATGGGTTCTTGAAGGCATTCTCTATTACCTGTCTCACACAGAGGCAATGCAAGTACTGAATCTCATAGCTGAGAAATGTGCAGTGACCAGCACGGTTCTCTTGGCGGATTTCATGAACAAACCTTCTGCTTCTCTCCCCAACTCTGTGTTCCACTTCTACAGTGACTGGCCTGATCAGCTCTTACCATCCTTGGGGTTCTCTCATGTCAAGCTTTCACAGATTGGTGATCCAGATGCAAATTTCGGTTTGCTGCACAATCCGCTCAATCTCTTTAACAAGCTTCTTCTCCTGCCAAGAACTGTACAGATCCATCCAGACGATGGAACACCCTGCTGCCGTCTGTATTTGGTCGAGGCTTCTGGTTCACCCCCTCCAGATAAAACAGTGTGAGCTTGTAAGCTGACTTATTCCACTGCAACGCTTTTTCAGAACAAGTATATGAGTTTTTCAAACCATAGAAACTATGTAGGAGATTGTTGGCTATTTGAATGTATAAAACAATTGATATGAACAAAATCACTATATATTAAACCATGCATTTTTTTCTTGTTTATCTCCTTAAAAATTCAAACAACCTTATAAGTGATAGTGAAGCCAAGAATCAAACGTATGATGATTATATTCAAATAAAATGAGATGTATCTCAGTTTCTACATATTGTAACAAAATGTTAGGTACAACTAAACAGACATAAGGTGACTTCAATAAGAGAAGAACAGACTTTATCTAAGATCTCAAGGCAGTCTTTGATACCCTTCTCAAACTTGTCAAGAAAAGCGACTGCCTCCACAGTTGCGTCTGCAATCTTTTTCTGAAAACAAGGTAAAACGTTGTACTACTAAGTTACATGAGTGATGGAACTAACATGAAGAAATAGGATAGCTTAATCTGTAAGTGCAAAGATGACACCACAATATAGTACTGCAGAAGATAAACCAAGAGACAAAATAGATACAAGCAAACACTATGCTTTATTAGAAATCATCTTTAAACAATCTATTACAAGATCTGCTTATCAGCTTTACACAGCCTGTTAACACCCTAACAGCTGCTACTGAAAGATTCCTAATCTACCCAAACTTGTCTCT
>CAKOAT010162377.1:38792-64061 GCA_932364175.1 Eruca vesicaria subsp. sativa | reverse complement strand
TCGAGTTTTATAAAACGTTTCTCGAGTTTTATAAAACGATTCTCGAGTTTTATAGAACGATCTTCGAGTTTTATAAAACAGTCTACGAGTTCCATAAATGACTTTGAGTTTTATAAAACTAGTCCTTGGGTTTTATAAAACTACTCTTTTTGTATTTTCGCGGGGAGTTTTGGCTATTAATTCCGTTGTACCGATTTTGGCCCCAACAAAGACCATTTATCACTGTCATTACACGTAACGCTTTCAGAGGACAGTCATGAATACACGACTAAGGTGCCTTGCACTTGAAACATATCTTGTCACGTCTCATGGCGTCCAATTCAGCATCAGTGTGTTGTAAACGAGGTCGTTGAGCCACACGATTTGGACCAAGATTCTCTTTGTTACCTGCATTATCCTATCTCTGTCTATCACCACCAGGACGAGCAGCAGTGACAAATATTCTTTGTTTGTTATTATGATAACCGCGTCATGCTCCCACCTTGGTATCCTGAACCGTGACACCACTAATCACCTTGCAAAACACACTTTTCTCCATCTTCAACACCACTGCAATGAAGTTTCAAGGCCTTGAGGTTCTTTCATCCGTATCACTTCTTTCATTTCAGGACATAAACCATTATAAAAGATCCTCTCCAAATTCCTATCTTCTACACCAGGTACTTGGGATGACAACACTTCAAACTCAGGGACGTAATCTGTGATAGAACCAGTTTGCTTAATCGAAAACAATCTCGTACTTGTTTCATCATCAATTGAGTCAGCGAACCTAGTCAACAACCACTCACAGAAATCTCTCAAGTTTCGAAAACCACGACGACGACGAACCCAAGCAAACCACTTCTTCACCTTACCCTCAATACACAACGAAATCAATTCCAGACGCTCCTCTTCATGAAAATGGCCAATGTCAAAGAAATGTACAGTATCCACCAACCACTCTGACGTGTTAGAACCATCACAATTCGGCATCTCAATTTTCTTCAACATTTTATCTCTACCGGCCAAATTAAAATCACCACCAGATCGATAACCTAATGGTTGAGTATTCTGATTTCCTCCAGAAGAACGAACAGGTACCAAAGATGTTGGAGAAGACGATATCGGAAAAGATTAACGTTGATCGATTTCTTCCTCCTCCATCGGTCTCTTCCCCAACGTTTTCAAAATCTGTTGAAGAGTACTATCCACTCGCTCAAACTTCTGCTCACTGTTATGATTATACTCCAGTGATTTGTGCATCAGAGCTTTATGACTATCAGAGATAAACGCCACTTGATCTGATAACGACAACTCCGCCTCTGGTGAATCCAGATGAAAACACATCTCTGACAGCGACGAACGCGAGAATCCATCGCGATGTATAACAAACCAGTTTCACTGCACCACTGATATATTTTAGCTATCTGATACCTCGAAATGTAAAGAAACTCGTGTATATTGATATGTAAAACTTAAATGTATGATTCGTATCACAATCTCATGACGATTGTTCAACTCATCAACGATCTCATAACGATCGCAAGTACACACATCTCGTCTCTACACTCTACAAAACAAGCATGAAATAGAATTCTCTCTCCCTCTCTTATTTAACAACTCAAATTCGAATTTGTAATCTGTAACTGCAAACACTCTGGATCAATCCGAGTCTTTGCTCTCTTCCTCTTGTTTTGCAAAGCCTTCGATTGCCTCCAAGTCTTTGCTTCTGTTTCCTTTCTTCTCAAACCCTCCTACTGATTCCAAGTCTTTCTTCTTCTCAATACACTTCACTTCTTCAACGATTTCTTCCGTCTCAAGCAACTTCAAATCATCATTCCCTTCACTCTTCTTCCTCTATCTGATGTAAACCTTCTTAAATCTATCAGATTTCCGGGAGTGGTGGTGGCATGTTTACCTTTGCCAAGTTGATAAACTCATGGGATATCTCAAG
The DNA here is from genome assembly GCA_932364175.1 of Eruca vesicaria subsp. sativa. Lineage (NCBI taxonomy): Eukaryota > Viridiplantae > Streptophyta > Magnoliopsida > Brassicales > Brassicaceae > Eruca > Eruca vesicaria. Next base: position 62,128 of record CAKOAT010162377.1, on the reverse strand, counting down.
CCACTGTGTTCATCACAAATTGGACGTCATAAATTTGGACTGCTAGAAGAGATGATCAATTTTGAACCATTTGATTAATATTTGTCCCAAAGAACAACACTTGTAGATATTTCACCTATATATAAAAAAAACCCTTAGCAACAAACATTCAACTCATAATTACAATAAGAGGTCTCTGACTCTGAGCCTTTCTTTCTTTACAAACAAACAAACAAGAAGCATCTCTAAACTTTTAGCATTAATAAACTTTAAACTCTGACGTCTCTCTCACCACTTGGTTAGATAAATTTTCCTGTGAGGGAGTTGAAACAACTACGAGGAGCCACATGTTTTTATAATAGGCCAAACGTCTTTAGCTGTTGGATATGCTTAGACGGTAGGTGGCGACCATTCAGATCTTGTCATTTCTACATCTACATCCTCAACCGCATACTCCTAGAAAATGCCAAATTAAAAAAAAAAAACTAAAAACAAGCTCACAGAACCATGAAGAAGGTAACAAAAATGAAAATCTCACCTTTGTTAACATTCTTTTAGCGAGAATGTGGTAATGGCGCTGCCAAATACGTTGACCAACCATGGTTGCAACCAATACGCTGTAGAATATACCTATAACTGTAAATAAACCGAGAACTACTAATGCCATTATGACGAGCAATGGAAATCCGGCTTCCCCTGCACCTCAAGGCATCCACTACATTCACTAACTGCACTCGCACATCCTTCAATACATGCGGTGCAATCTGCCCACATGCAAATAGTTCCTGGTAGATGGCAGTCTGCACATATCCTGCATTTTGGGTAAAGTCAACACGAAACGGAAGATTATCTATGATTCTTCATATCATTAAATCTTCCAACATATCAAGAAGCTGCAAGATACGTAAAACTAGTCGCAAGATTTTGGCACATTAGCCATGTTCGGTAAAGGATCGCAAGCGTCAGCGTCAAACTTGCAAAATAATTCCCAATTGTAAGTTTCTTGAGGCTTAAGGATGTGGAGAATAAATGGTTGCGGCAGCCGCGTTTGACTACGAAGGCAATTCCATGGTCGTTGTTTTATTTAGCGTCACTGAAAGCACGGGTAACATTTCATAAAAAACCGCTGCGGCCTCCTTTTAATATTCTACTACTATATTTGTCAGCTTTGACGTTTAATTTAGAGCTGTGACGCAGAGACAACGTAAAACGAACATAGCTATTATAAACCCTATTTATGGGTTTGTAGGCAAGATCACAAAGCTTGCATCTTAGCCAAAACAAGAAGAGAAACTGAACTATCTATTTGCCTATACTTATTATCCACTAATTTCTCTAGTTTACTTTTGATATGGATTGTCTAGACAGATAATATCATCCACGGACCCAAGAAAGGCAAAAGCCATACTACATATTAAGGTAAATTCTAGACAGGATAATTTTGTTATTCAAACAAGAACTGAAGAAAATAGTTAGAAAGAAGTAGGTTATACCCAGGCTGACAGCAACAAAGACACATTTCGCGGCAAAGCTGAGCTAAGTCATTGCGAACTCTACGGTCGTAGCAAGTTATGAAGCATCCAGATAGACCTAACATAGCAAAGAATAATAAAGCTCCTGAGCAAAAACAAACAAACGAAATTCAAGAATCATTTGGCATCCTTATTGGAACATCCTGAGTTGTGATATATGGAAAGGCTAAAGAGAATTGATTTGGCTACCTATGTCACCAAAGTGCACTTACCTTTTCGGGAGCACATCCAGAGAGAACTCCAGAGTTAAGTGTGCTTGAGCTGGAGTAGTCAAAGGATGGGTGACCTATCGGGAAGTGATTTGCGATACCGTGTAAGTGAGGCCAAAGCACGGGGAAATGTCATGTGATGATTCCAGGGACAGTAAACATGACTCTAGAGTCTTGGAAAATTAACGGACCGGCCGTTGGAATGGGATGGGACCCATGGACCGAGTGAGCGGGCGTGGGTGGCCCATTAGCCGTGGGCGGTCGGGGAGTTACAAGTGGTATCAGAGCTGGTTAGCCATCTCAGTTCTGACCTGAGATGCGTCTTGAGACCTGTCGTGGGGCGCAACGAGGACATTGCGTTTTTTGAGAGGGGGTGAATTGTAATATCCCGAGTTGTGATATATGGAAAGGCTAAAGAGGATTGATTTGGCTACCTATGTCACCAAAGTGCACTTACCTTTTCGGGAGCACATCCAGAGAGAACTCCAGAGTTAAGCGTACTTGAGCTAGAGTAGTCAAATGATGAGTGACCTATCGGGAAGTGATTTGCGATACCGTGTAATTGAGGCCAAAGCACGGAGAAAGGTCATGTGGTGATTCCAGGGATAGTAAACATGACTCTAGAGTCTTAGAAAATTAACGGACCGACCGTTGGAACGGGATGGGGCCCACCCGAGTGAGCGGACGTGGGTGGCCCATTAGCCGTGGGCAGTCGGGGTGTTACACTTATATTATCTAAAGATATTATAGTTTGGGTGGGATCATACCGCACATGTAATAAACCGTGAAGTCACTGTCATACTCCCAAATGTGACGAAGCCATGATTGCTGAAAACTATCTACGAAATAGACCATGTAGGCCAAAGCAGCAATCACCTGAGAAAAGATGATAAGTTAGATATAATTACCAAATGAAAGAAACATAATAATGTAAGAAGAGAAAAGCAGAGAGTACTTACAAGCTGAACAACAAGAAAGATGGATAAAATGTCACGAGTAACAAAGAATCGAAACTTCAGTGTCCTCCATTTCCTATCACCAGCACCATGAAATCTAAGATAATAAGGAGCCTTGCAAGTAGTGCAGTATGCAAATGCAAAGCCTTCCTGAAATGCAAATAAAGGTTAAACATTTGCTATTCATTAGTTTGAAAAAGAAAAGAAAGAAAGTACCTTTATAGCTCTCCAATGATCTAAGCAATCACAATGAACATGCTTTGAAGTTCCTTTGCATTTGCAAGGGGCAATGAAATCCCTACCTGACCAATATAATACAAATATATCAGCGAGAGCTTGAATCAACAAGTAGCTAAACACACCAAAACCCTAAAAAGCATCCAAATTTGTATAATTCGAACTGGATTCTGAGACCAAGAAGCGAACACTAGCAAAAATAAAACCACTAAAAGGAGAAGCGAAACTAACATCAGTCTCAAGGCAGATTCGGTATTGAGTTTGTTCGCCATGTCCAGCCCGAGCTCGGAAGGATCCACCATTGGCGACTGCGGAACCAACGGTGACAATTCTAGTTCGTCCGCCATCGCAATTACCGATTTCGTTTTAAACTCTTTTTTTTTTGGGTTTAAGTGCTGCTTTGTTTCCGTTAAACAACAAGTGATTGTGATAGATTATATGATCTGGTACCGATTCTTCGCTCGCCGGTATATAAGTGACTTTTTAATTCTTCACGGACCATGAATCACTTTAATTTTCTTTTTTCAACCGGATTCACTTTTTAATTAAGGATTTTTAACATAAAAACTCCTCAACTAAGTTTATTTTGGATAAAAACCCCTAAACTAAGTATTTAATGAAAAAAACCCCAAACTAACTTTATTTAGTGAATTAAACCCTCGCCGGTCATAATTACCAGTACTACCGGTTATTCTTTGGTTTAGGGGTTCTATCATTAAACATAAAAATTCAAAAAAAAGAAAAAAAAGAAAAATATAATAACATTATCTACAAATTCGTAATTTTAATTTTCAAAACTAGCATTTTAAAAATTTCTGTAAATATATGAATGATTTCTTATCCTTGTAAAATGGATTTTTAACTCTAAAATACCTTAACTAAGTTTGTTTTGGGTAAAAACCCCCAAACTAACAAGTAAACCCCCACATTAAACATAGTTGAAGGGTTTTTACCATTAAAACTCTAAAAAAAAAATTATAACATTATCTAAAAATTAGTAACTTAAATTTTTAAAATTAGCATTTTGCAAAATTTCTGTAAATATATGAGTTTGATTTGTTTTAACATCAATATTATATATATAGATTAAAATTTTTAAACACCAAAATATAATAAAAAGCATCTAAAGATTTATTATTACATTTTTATTAAATAAGATATAATTTTTATTATGTTTTCTTGTTTTTATATTTAAAATTTTTGATAATTTTTATTACAGGTAAATCGTTAGATAATTTTTCTTATATTTTCTTGGTTTTTTACATTTTAAATTTATACATATATAATTTTGATTTTAAAAGGATAACAAATCAGACTCATATAGTTACGATTTTTTTTTAAAAAAATGCTAGTTTTTAAAATTAAAATTACAAATTTTTAGATAATGTTATTATATTTTGAATTTTATTGATTTTTATGTTTAATGATAAAACCCCTAAACTGAAGATTTACCGATAGTACTGGTAATTATGACCGGCGAGGATTTAATTCACTAAATAAAGTTATTTTAGGGGTTTTTTCATTAAATACTTAGTTTAGGGGTTTTTACCCAAAACAAACTTAGTTGAAGGATTTTTATGTTAAAAATCCTTTAATTAACTTAATCAAAATTTTCTTTCAACCGAATTCACTTTAATTTACTTAATCAAGATTTTGTTAGTTATTAGCCAGCCACTAAGATTTTTGGTCACCTTTTTGATTAATTAATACACATTTTGAAAAAAGAATTGTTTGGGCTTGGCTTCCAACTGTGGACCATTAATAACTGGTCTTACAAGGCAAGTAAATATTCTTAGCATTAGGACTTGGGAACCTTTGAATTATTTACGTAGGTTATGAAAAAACAAAGAAAAGAGTGTCTGAGCCCGGGTTCGAACCGGGGACCTCTAGTGTGTGAGACTAGCGTGATAACCGACTACACCACCCAGACGTTTTTGGTCAAATAGTTTAAGATTATGTATTTATATATTTATACAAACATTTATTGTTTTTTCATGGCAACCTATTTAAAAGGAGTTACTTTCTCGTCCCAGGGTTCTTGTCCCCACTGCCGTCAACAATGGCGAAAGATAGCAAAGATGGTAAGAAGGAGAAGAGAGAGAAGAAAGAGAAAAAGGAGAGAAAGCGACGCGAGGCTGAAGAACTCGCCGCTGTGAAGGAGAAGAAGATCTCTAAGAAACACAAATCCAAATCCAAAGAGGCAGAGAAACCCGAGAAGAAACCAAAGAAGAAATCGAAGAAACTCGAACAAGTCGAAGAGAAACCACACAAGAAACCCAAGAAAAAACAAAAGAAACCAGACGAATCCGAATCCGAATCCGAAGAAGAAGATCCAGAGACTGTAACCGTCCCTTCCAATGATTCTCATCAAATCAAACTCCCTATTCCTCCCACCACCACCACCACCAACGACTACGATTCGGACAGCGATTTCGACAAGGAAGACATCAAACACCTCCTCGAATCCTACACCAAGGAAGACCTCATCAACCTCATTTACAAAACCGCCGAAAAGGGCTCCAAACTCATCTCCGCGGTCCTCGAATCCGCCGACCGAGACAGCTCCAAGCGGAACATATTCGTGCGCGGTCTCGGATGGGACACGACTCACGAGACGCTCAAGTCCGCTTTCGAGGCCTACGGGGAGATCGAGGACTGTTCCGTCGTCATGGATAAAGACACGGGGAGAGCCAAAGGCTACGGCTTTGTCATGTTCAAGACTCGTAAAGCTTGCAGAGAGGCGTTGAGGCACCCTGAGAAGAGGATGTTTAATCGAACGGTTAGCTGTAATATAGCCGCGGCTAAACCGGCTGGTGCTGGGAAGTTCCAAAGGGAACCGGTTGTTGAGTCGGTTAAGATTGATTTGAACCAGAAGGAAGTGGTCTTGCCTGGTGGGTTAGATGTGGGTGTTGGGTATGTGAATGGTCCCGACAAGGGACAGCAGCACCAGCAGAATATGGGAATGTATGGTGGACAGAACGTGCCCTTTTACGGACATGGTTATAATCCAATGTATGCTGCTGCGTTCATGGGGAATCAGATGGGTTCTGGTGTACCGAATTTTCCTATGTTTGGGCCGGGGATGATGAACCATGGCCCACCACCGAACCATATGGGGATGACGGGGCAATTTGGTGGTGAAGGTAATGGTGTTGGTCCTGGTGGTTTTGATGGTGAACGTGCTTGGTATCTGAGATAAGATAGACTCTCTTCTCTGTTATTTATGTTGCCTTGTTTGAATTAGACTTTCAGTTCTAGGTTAGGCTAATGACTAATCTAGTTGCTGGGAGTTTGATATTTTGGGAATTGCCGGAGTTCTTTGCGTTTCTTTATCTTCTACATTAGTGTATTCAATCTTAGTTTCGTGTTCTGTCTTTTTAAGGTGTTTATCCCCCATATGACTCATTTGTTACTTGTGAGGGAGATATGTGTTTAAATTCCAGTTTCTCTTGCTATCGGGAAGTTTTAACACTCTGTTCGGCTTTGTTCGTTTTGGAAATGACCGATTTGAAGTTAGTCTCTTTTTTTTCTTCTCATAATCTATTTATTATTCTTACAAAATATTCAGACCAGGTTTTGTGTTGTTTGCTATCTTCTGTTTTCACTTTTGGTTCATCTGTATTCATTCTACTATCAAGCACGCTGCTGGTTTTGAAGTTTGTTATGTGACTTTGCGTATGGGGTTTTCTGTTGTCTGTTTTCCGTTATACCATCAAAGGTCTTGTCTCTATAGCTGCAAAAGAAGGTCATGACGCTTATAGTTTGTCAACTATATGTCATAACTGCTAAAAGTCTGCATCTTCATATGCAGTTTCTTAAGACCCATTTGTAGGATGAGACGTAATGGTATCAACGTTCATGTTTTAAACTGTTTCTTTCTTTACTAGTAAAATGTTTTCAAGATTTTTGGGATTAAGTTGGAGTTTTCTATCTATCAAGCATTGTTTTTCTTCAAGCAAAGGTTTTAAACACTTCTCATTTCTTCCTTTGATCACAGTCATTTTCTTTTGTATATGTGTTTTGGACCCCGTCACCTAGCTTTCTTTTTTTTTTTTACCTATGGTTGAAGATATTTTTGGTTCCTTGGTCCTTGAACTCAGTTTATTTTATCTATGTTCTGGATTGACCTTGGTTTATTCGCTCTTGTTCATTCTCTATGGACAGTAGAGAGAGTATTAACTCTGGTTGATCGTCATCGATAACTAGACATTGCGGGTTTATGACCGATGCCAATCCTTTCTTTTTTTCAGTTTTTTTAGGTTTTCTATTGTTTTTCCCGTCCAGTGTTTTCTCTGCTGCTGTCCATATGAATCCCACCTATGGTTTTGTTCAGTTGAATCAGCTTTGGTTTATTTTTTTTATCACTTTGTTTTCAACAGGATTTTATCCTAATCCTTCTTTGTGATAGAGTTCTTTTTTTTTTTTTTTTTTTTTGATCAAACATACTTTCAATTAACTAAAAAGAGTTTACACTCCATTAGAGGAGGTGAAGTTAAGCAATGAAAGAGCTGATTTTGCCACCGAATCAGCCATCACATTACCCAAACGTGGTACATACGAGAAAGAAATAGCATCAAACAACAAGCTAAAATGATAAATGTCGAATAAAATACCAAACAAGGCTGGAACCGAGCCTCTCTCCTTCAATAGCTTCACCAAGGATTGAGAATCAGACAGAATCATTAGGGACTTGAAATTCAACGAGGCAGCATGCATAACTGCCGAACGGATGGCGAGGCATTCAGCCATAAGCGCCGAAGAAACAAAGCGACGTGAGTCACGAATGGGTTCAGGACAACAACGTTGAACCTGTCCCGAGAATACTCCTCCTATGCCGCAGTTGCGAGTAACAGCATCCCACGCTCCATCTACGTGACATAATAGAGTACCTTGTGTGGGAGAGATAGGGGACCGTGTGGTTGTTGCAGACGCGGAGAAGGGGAACTGGTGTTTAGTCGACGATGGGTCTGAAGACTGAGCGTTTTGCCACTCTCTCGCGTCATTGATGGCCTTTGTAATGATTTCCATAGCGGAAAAAGCTTTATTTTCAAAGCAGAGTTTGTTCCTTGCTTTCCATAGGTTCCAAAGGATCCAAGGTGAGATAGAGACAGCTACTCCAACTGGAGGAAGGACGGTGAGGGAGTGTCCTGCCTCAATCAAAGCTTCAATGGAGGTGATCGCAGTGGACGGCGCAGCAACGACAGGCGCCAATTCCCAGACTTGAGTCGCAACACTGCAGTGCAGGAAGACATGGAGGTCGTCTTCTGGCTGTCCACATAATTTGCAGTTAAATGGTGGTACTCCCCGACGAGCCAAATTGGCACTAACCGGGATTGCTTTTCTCACAAGTTTCCATAGAAAGTCCTTGAGCTTTGGTGGAGTCTTGATATTCCAAATATTTTTAACCCAACTAAAGGGTGGCGGTGAAGAGTCAGGTAGTGTCGAGAATCCCATTCCTGCTCCATACCCTGTTTTCGTGGTATATTCACCAGACTTGTCGAATAACCATGCCAAGCAATCTTGGGACGGAGCGGAGCTCGTGACAATACTGAGGATTTGTTCCTTATATTGGGGTAGATATCTCTGAATTTTATCCTCATCCCAAGTGTTCGATAAAGCACATAGCAGGTCACTTACTTTGAGGTCAGAATCTTCTTGATTCGGTGGGCCTATTGGCGTTAAAGGAGCTGCGCAGGAGAGCCAAGGATCACGCCAGACGCTAATTGAATCTCCGGAGCCAACGATCCATCCAATGCCCTTACGGAGTATCTCTCTCCCCGCTAGTATACCTCGCCAACCATGGGACATCTTTGATGGAGCTGAGCAGTCCAGAAAAGAAGAATCTTTAGCATATTTTCCTAAAAGAACCTGCGCGAGAAGGGAGTCGGGGGATTTTATTAGTCGCCACCCGATCTTGGCTAGTAATGCATCGTTGAAAGTCTCGATGTCGCGGAAGCCTAATCCGCCATTATATTTCGGAAGAGTGAGAGTGGACCATGCTACCCAACACATTTTTCTTTGCTCCGGATTTGCATCCCACCAAAACCTCGTGAGTAGTGATTGAATCTGTTTGCACAAGGAGACCGGAAGTTTGAAACAAGACATAGAATAAGTCGGCATAGCAGTGAGAACGGCTTTCAATAAGATCTGTTTCCCAGCACCCGACAGAAAACGATTCTTCCAACTAAGAGTTTTCTGTCTGATTCTGTCCAAGATCGAAGCAAAGATATCTCGTTTTTTCCGGCCAAAATGTTCCGGCAGGCCCAGATACTTCCCTAGGCCACCTTCCGCTTCAATAGAGAGAGAAGTCTTGACCCTTATCTTAACCTCCGGTGGCGTCCTGGCTGAGAAGGTCACAGAAGATTTGGTAAAATTTATACACTGACCCGACAGATTCTCATATAACCTTAGTATCCGCAGTAACGCTGCAACACTAGCGGGGCTCGACCTGCAAAAGAACATCGTATCGTCGGCAAACAGTAGGTGAGTAATAGCCGGACATCCCCGTGCCACTTTGACCCCAGGGAGGGAGCCATCTCTCTGCGCCAAATCGCATAAGGATGAGAGTGTCTCAGTGCAAATGATAAAGAGATAAGGGGATAGCGGGTCCCCTTGCCGTATTCCACGGGACGGTTTAACTGATCCCATTGGAGCTCCGTTGATGAGAAAGGAGTACGATACAGACTCAACACAACTCATCACCCAAGAGATCCAAATCTGGTCAAAACCCAATAGTTCTAAAACCGCTCGAAGGAAACCCCATTCGATCCTATCATAGGCCTTGCTCATATCCGTTTTGACGGCCATAGAGCAATGCTTCTTTGCTTCAGAGGTGCGGAGATAGTGGAGCGTCTCATGTGTAATTAGGACATTGTCTCCAATGGCTCTTCCAGCCACAAAACCGGACTGAGATTTTGATATAATATCTGGTAGGAGTGGTCTCAGTCGGCGAGTGAGTATTTTCGCGATGATCTTGTAGTGGGTGTTACAAAGAGCAATGAGGCGATACTCGGCCACTTTCCTCGCAGTGGTGGTCTTAGGGATCAGTCTCACATGGGTTTCGTTTTGTTGCGGATGGAGGGTCGCAGTGGTGAAAAACTGTCTTATATCTTTACAAACATCCGCTCCAATGATGTGCCAATACGCATGGTAGAATTTTGCGGAGAATCCGTCCGGGCCCGGAGCTTTTCCCCCATTGATCGAAAACACAGCTTCTTTTATTTCCGAATCACTCGGTATTAATGTAAGTCCCATATTCATCTCCGGTGTAATCTTGCGAGGCAAAATCTCAGCCAAACGAGAAAAATCTGTATTTCCGTTGGAGGTGAATATTTTACTGAAATAGTCGGAAATGACCAAACAGATTTGTTTGTCTTCGAAGAATTCTGAGCCCTCATCATCCTCAATGACCGACAGAGCATTGATCAAGCGTCTTTGTCTCGTCGCAGCGTGAAAAAACCCAGTGTTCCTGTCCCCACACTTCAGCCACTGAATTCGACTGCGTTGCTGCCAAAAAGCTTCCTCCTCCTTATAAGCTGCTACTAAGGAATCTGTAAATTTTTCAATGGCGTCTCGATCCGGGTGGGTAGCAGACAGTGCAGTCTCGAGGTCAAGCTGGTAAGATTTGATCAACTCGTTGTGTTTAAGGTTTTGCTCCTTAGCCCACTGAATGATCCTTCGTCGACACGCATTGAGCTTAGTAATGACAGAGTCTAGCGGGTGGTGGTGCCAAGCTTCTTTCACCACTGCTTCTACCTCCTGATTATCTGTAAGAGACCGATTAAAGCGGAACATGCCTCGTCGCTTAGCACCAGGTTTGTTAAAATATGTAATGAGTGGGCGGTGGTCTGATCCCTCAAACCGTAAATAGCAACAGCGTCCCATCGGGAATAATTCATTCCAAGAACAATTAACCATTGATCTATCAAGTCGAGATCGTACAAAATGAGTATATCTGTTTCCGCGCCACGACAAATGGTTACCCGAATGTTTTAAATCCCATAACCCATTTTGCGATACAAAAGAACGTAAAGGCACAAATGACCCTTCCCAACGTGCTGGACCTCCCACTTTTTCTGTGTTATTGAGGATGTCGTTGAAGTCGCCCGAGATCAACCACGGCTGGTCTCTAGCTGCACCGACTTGGGATAACTTCTCCCAGAATTGAGCCCTGTTCACCAACGCCGGTGCTCCATAGATAAAGGAGATAAAGGAGGTAGTCCCCTTATGAGTCACTTGTGTATCAATCAGATTCGGCGATGATTCCAGCACCGTGAGTTGGACTCCATCCTTCCAGAACAGAGATAAGCCACCAGAGAGTCCAACGGGGGGTACTGAGAAGTAGTTTGGAAACTGTAACAGAGGAAGTTTGCCGTGGATAAAGTCATCGTCGTGTTTAGTTTCCATGAGGAACATAATGTCAGGAGATATGTCCTTGCAGATCTCCTTTACCCTGTGAATTGTCAAGTCGCTCCCCAACCCTTGACAATTCCAGCACATAAGCGCTAAGGAAGAGGAGGAGGAGGAGGATGAAAATCCTGAGCCTCCTTACGCTTCCTCTGATGGGTTCTTGTAGAATCGCTTCTTGGGACACGACTAGAACTTGCCTTATTACAAGGGAACACAGAATTATCTAGGTTTCTCTTCTTCCGTAGAGGGTTTGTAGCTTTTGTAGTTGTGGTTCGGTTAGGTTTCAGAGAAGTAGAGGGGCCTCGCGCTACACGTCTCACCGATCTCGAAACTTTGCGATTCCCAGTTCCTTTACCTCTGGGAGGCATAGAGATAGTAACATTCTCAACCTCTCGAGATGGCTCTTGTAGCCGGAGGGAAGCCGGAATGCGATGGGTAGAGGAGCTTCTTTGTATCTCCGTTGGGTTTGCGCAAAGTTGCTTGGTCCCCAAGTTATCAGGAGTAGCATTAGTAGAGTTGGGAGATTCAGATAAAGGTGAGGGTTTCCTGGTACCAGTATCCCTGATTCTTGCCAGAGCTGATCTATGTCCTCTTGAGTCCGAGATAGTGCGCTCAGAGCTAGGTTCAGTAGGCAAATCCAATCTATCATGAATAGACCGTGGTGGTGTCTTATGCGAGCAATGGCCTTCGCCAACTTCAGAGGTATTGTCACCTAAAGATATCCTGCCAGAGGATAAGATGTGGGGTTTTTCTCGGGAGCTAACCACCTTTCCACTCGAGAGTTCTCTTTGTCCGCCAGACTCCTTCAGGTGCTGATGCGTCCTCGAGTGCTCCACGCGGTTTGACATAGGATCATCGCGATGTTTATTACTTTGAGACACAGAAAAGGTGGTGGATCTTCCCTGGTAGTGATAGGGATGTCTGCGAGAATGATCATAGGACCTTCTTTCTCTGTCATACGCCACAAGACGATGATCAGGTCTTGCTGTTTGAGGCTGGCGAGAGTAACCTCTTCTATCATCATGTCGCTTTTTATCCGCTTCGATTCTCTGTAACGCAATTCTCTGCGTAATTCCTAGCTTTCTCTCCTTAAGGGGGACATGGTGTCTTGGTCTAGCTGGGCAATCTACTTCCTCATGGAGGAGAGAAAAACAAGTAAAGCAGTGTTTCTCAATTTTGATATACTCCAGTTCAATGTTAGTTAAATCACCAGATGGGAGTTGTATCTCCAGTTGCATCTCCAATGGCCGCATTCCATTCATCTCTACTCGAACCTTCGCTTCATCGGCTATCTTACCAGTAACCCTCCCTAACCCAGCTCCAATGGCTTCGAGTGCTTGATCATTCCAGTAATGGAGTGGCAGATCATGTATTCTTAGCCAGAAGGTTATACTGGAAGGGAAAGGTTCTGCAACAATTGGCTCCCAGCGTTGGATTAGCAGCATCCATTTTTTAAAGTGATATGGTCCATTGCTTAGGACAGAGAGAAGGTCTGCTTCACTCTCAAATTTCAGTTGAAATTTCTCTGGTCCGAGCTCTCTTCCATTCACTCGCCCTTCTAGATTCCAGACTTGAGGCAAGAACTCCACTACTGCTCGGGGTCTCTGCAGCAGTGGGTTGGTAACTCTGCCAATAATTGTGAGTTTATTTGCAGCGATAAGATTATCATTATCAGTTGGTGGTATCAGCACCGGCGGACGTTTGGATTCCGATGGGGGGGGAGGAACCCATTTCTCCTTTTCGTTACGAGAAAATCTACGTGCCATCTCCAGGAGAGGACAGCTCAACGTAGCAGAAGTTAATAGCTCCAAGCCGTAAAGCAGACAAGAGATCTCTTCGGGTGAGTTGTATTAAATGTAGATCCAGGTTATTAACAACCCAAACTAAGCGTGAGAAACAAGTAGGATAGCTTTAAATGCTGTGGTTATACCAACCAAGGAAATCGCTCAACAATACTTGCTTATAAAAGCTTCACACCCCCTTTCAGAAGGATCTGAAACCAGCTGGATATTGAGGCAAGGGATTGGAGCTCGAGGAACATAGTCATTTTGAACCGACCAAGGGATGGAAGTCCGACTTGGCTGACCCTCCGACCTCCGTCGGGGGTGGAACCCGGTAAGGATGAACTCCGGCAACGGTTTCGTTGAGGTGACAAAGGATTATCCAACGGGTAAAGCCAAAAGTAGTGGAAGCTTCGAAAGAACCAGAGAATGTGAAGAGAAATAGCAGGGGAAAAGACCCAAAACGGGTAAGAAACTGCTGGTTAAAAGGAGGTAGCCTCTGTAACCCGGAAGGAGGGACCTTTCTCGAAAGTCGTGGCAGAGAGGATTTCAGGAGGTAGCCTTTTTGAATTAACAATAAAATGATATAACAAAATTAACTGGGAAGGTAGAACACAGACAAAGCCCGCACTGGTCCCAAAAAATTGGACATGGTTTTGTGTGATTGCCATTAGCTGGGAAATAAGTTTTTTTTTTCTTGCTCTCTTTCTTTCACAAAGAATCTCTCTTTTTAGGGCCTAAGTGGTTCTCTCGCCATCATGCGTAAACACAGCTTTTGCGATTGGTAGCGGTTGTTAGCATTTTGCAACAATCACAGAAAATGTATAAACCGCTTCAAATCGCTCTGAATCTCTAAAATTCAAAAGCTGGTTCAGTTAGTGTTTGCGGGCGATTGCGGTAGGATAAAAATATTTTTTTTCCAAACAACTATATAAATGTAAAAATAAAATTTTCATTTAAAATTTTAAAATAAAATAATTGAAATCCTGAAATATTTATATTATAAAACTTCCAAATTTTTTTTTTTAATTTTTTAAAAATTTAATTTGTAGTTTTTTCAATAAAAAATTATATTTAACATGAAAATATGATTTTAATATTTTCATAATTATATAAAATATAAATATTCTTAATTTATTACTTAACCGCTGTTGTATTTGATGATAAACCATAAGTATCCCGCAAACACAATAATTTTTAACTGTTGAACCAGTCGTATAAATCTCTTACTAACGCTTAAAATCGTAATCTCCCACATCCGCAAACGCCCGCAATCGCTGCGTTGTAACCAGTCAGGCCCTTAATCATCTGCGCGTATGCTTGGATCAACGGGTTTAACCCGGATAGAATCTCGACACATGCTGAATATATAGCGGTCACAAATCGTGCGATTTGCTGCTAAATTAAACATTGTACCGCAAAATGTATAGCTGAAACACGCGATAGAGGTTACTAATGACGTCGTTTCCATAGCCGTCATAAACATATATATAGAGCGGATCATCAAACTCCTTAACCGAGAAATAAAACTCATAACTAACTTATTAAAGACTCTTTCTTCTGTTCTTCAGCAATGGAGAAAACCCTAGACAAATCCAATAGGCTAAAATTCGTCAAATCCAAATCCAAAGACGCAGAAGATTGACCATCAACATTAACAACAAGCAGTGGTAGACTCGGGAATCTTTTTCAACATGTGTCAAAATATAATTAAAAATCAATACTATCAATTTAAGATCATTCTTAATTTTTATCCATGTTCCTACTTGGAATAATACTTTTTATGTCATTAGACCTATTTTTAACAAAACCAACTTTTACATAACTGTATCTAATTAATCTATTCTAATAAACCACAATCTTCTCCTATCAAATATACAGTTACGGTTCTCTTAATTTTATGTAATTGCCTTATTTGTAACCGTTACATGGTAACATAGATAAACATGATCTACTTAAAAAAAATCAATCATACTTATAAACACGTGCATGATGATAATTTGGATTGGGTTAATGGGGCTTATAATATGTTTAAGATATAAGAAGAAACAGCAAAATGTAGTAATCATGTTTTCTGAATCAAACCCAATTCAGTCACTTACTTCAAAGTAATTCGTAATGTAACAGAAACAAGTCAATAGTGCTAATATCGATGATCACAGTCAAACGAATTATTTTGATCAAAATAATTCTTTCGAAGCACCTTCCTTTCAAACAAATCTCTCACACTTTTACGGTTTATTTGTTACACATGCATGTTTAAGATTATGGAACAAATCAAGCGGATAGGCAACTTCAAAGAACCAATACAAATCCTATTAAACCATTTTCAGAAGTTTTTTTAAAAAAAATATAATACTATTCTTTTTTTTACAAATGGTAACATTAGATCCTGTGAAAATTAATATTGATAAAATATTTTAATTAAAATTACTTAATTAACAAAAAAATTATGTGAACTTGGACATTTCTTCTTTGGTGACATTTAGCAACGGTTTTTGTTGTTTTTTGTGGACCCCATACATAAGAGACCCACATTTTTCATGCGATAAAAGTGCTCTAAGAGAATGAGACTTTTAGTGACCAATTAAAGCGCTTGAAGGAAGCCTGCAATAACTATAAGGAAGAAGTAATATTGGAGTGTGTTTAGACACTCCACATGGTAAGTTCAACTTATTGTATTACAGCTGAGTTTAGTGATGAAGAGGTTTCACTTAAGTTTATAGTCTCTTTGATGTTTTTTTTCCTCAGGTAGATTGTTTTTATTAGGGACAAAGGTCCCACATCGGTTGTTGAAAGAGATCCCTAGCAATATATAAGATAGATAAACCAATCCACTAATCACCAACTGATTTTAGGTTGGAAGTCCATCTAGCTTAATATGGTATCAGAGCATGTGTTTCGATCCACGTAGATCCCTTAAGTATCATGGAATCAGAGCCCATGATCCACGTAGTCCAACCCAATCCGTTATCAACCCGTGCTCAAAGTTGGCCCATCAATACTTTCCCAAACAGTCCGAGATTGACGTTCAAAGAGCCATCATCTCGAAAGAGCCTATTAGGGACAAATGTCTCACATCGATTGTTGGAAGGGTCTCCTAGCAATATATAAGATAGATGGACCAATCCACTTATCACCAATTGGTTTTAGGTTGAAAGCTCATCTAGCTTAATAGTTTACATGTGCTTTGCTAGAGTGATCCTCCGTTTGTTCCATCAACAACATCTTTTATTTATTTTGAAAGACAATTAACAACATTTATCAGACAAGGACTATCATAATTTGTATGCTTGAATCTCTTGTCACATTTTGTGTATTTTTTCTTATTGTCTAAGATCTTATGTAGTTTCAAGCCAGTTACTTGTCGGCTCTAACATAGATTTTCAGATAACTTCCGCAGTTACACGCTTCAACGATTCAAGTAAATCGAACATAGTTCTTAGAAAAAATTATAGTATAGGATAAAACTAGAAACGAAAAACAAATTAAAGGTCTGATATGTGATCATTTTTGTATGGCGTTTCACCTTTGTCTCGATGGTCTCTAAGACTCTAAGGCTTATTTCTACTTGTATATACGAGGATGAAATCAAAATCTATATTATAATAGTTCAGTTTCAAGACTTCTCTGTGCGCCAAATCATCATTAGGTGGATCCTAATTTAAAAAAATGTATAAAATGTCAAACATATGATTTGAACCCGGGTTATTAAGAAACAAACACTAACATTTATACCACTAAACTACAGAATAACATATACATTGATGGCAGAAACTAATATATAATTAGGAAAGCCGGAAGTCTTTGCTTCTTTGGTCTCTTTTAAGGTTCAAACCTGCAAGAGTATTATGAATTTCATTTTTAATTGGGCTTCATCACGTTATATGAAAAAAAACCATCAAGTTTACAACAATTATAGTTTTCTCATATTGTAAACTGTCGATGTTTAAAATGAGTTAAGATTCCTTTCATCATCGTCTGAGTTACAAAGCTGCACCGTGTTTGTTTGTAATCTATTTTTTCACCAGTGAACTCTTCATCTCCCCATTTTACATCGCTTGATCATAAATGTTTCTGATTTGTAGCCCCTTTGTAAATCCTATATATATAATTCTCATCTTTGATGAACCCTATCTGCATCTCCACAAAATTTATCGATTCCTCTTAGCTTTAACCATCTTCTAGAAAAGGTCTCTCCCTACTTCTCCAGTTCCAAAAACTAGCATCACCGTCGTCCGTCATGTAGCCTTCGAGTCTCTCTATCATGTTAAGGTAAACATAAGAAATAACAACCAAATTAACATATAGAATCTCAAATCATTCAGTATGGGTTTTAGTAAACGAAACTAATAACAATAGAAACAAAGTCATACAACAAATCAAACATTCTTATTGCAGATTCCGAGAACGCCAAATCAACAGAGGTTCACTGAGTAAGGAATGCGGCGGAGACAGCCTTAACTGAGGTGAGAAAATATATCTTCCATGTTGCTATAGAAAAACTATAGTTTCACAGACTGACACACTGAAAATGCAATCATACCAAGAATCTCAAGAGCTTGTACACTGCTGAAGACGACGAGGAGAAACAAAAAGGGCAAGTAAACAATCCGGTTTCGGATCTAAATTGAGACTCAAGGCCCATCAAATTTCAAGTCCAATCATTGAAAACCCAACTACTACGTTTTCATTGTGTTCGAATATAGACCTATAGACTAAACTTTTTAATCCACCATTTCCATTTTTAAACTACCACAAATATTTTTGACAAATACAAAAAAAATAACTATCTTAATCATACATGTATATAATTATACGGAACATTATCATTATTAAACTACAATTATATATTTTCAAAAACATGTCATGACACATTAAAATAACAAACTATATTTCTTTTCGGATAACAAAATCATTTCTTCTTCGTTCCCATATTATAGTTGTATATTAATAAATACCTATGTTTGGCTACATATGGTTATTAAATTGCTAATAACGTTAAGATCCACTTAAATTGTACAAAAATGTAGAAATACGAACACGTATGAATTCGTTAAACACTCTTATCTGTAAAATAAAACAAGTATTTACTCACTAATAAATATTAATCTTTAAACATTCCGCACAACCTCATAACAAACATGTTTACTCTTTCTCTCTTGAATTCATTAAACTTTATTTCTTTGTATAATTTAATAAAATCTTAAAACATTTTTTTTAAATACCAATTCACTATTTAACAATAATATATTACTAACCTACAAATTAGATAATAACAACCTAACAAATTACCCATCCTGGACATGAAAGCACTAATAACACAAATACGCGAGAAAATCATTACTAAGATAATATATGAATATTTTAAAGCATATGAATTTCCACTCATTCGTATATCAACTCAATTCAATCGGGTTTTCGGTTAATCCCGAACAAAAAAATGTCCAAAACAAATGACAAAACCCCATTTGATAAAACATCACAACGCATCATCACTGTCACCGGCTCCGTGCTTGCGCGGGGCTAAGAAGCTAGTTATATCAAAGCTCAGTGTTTATAAGCTGCCTATCCGGTGGGTTGGACCGGTAAAGCTTGCTTGATCCTGTCGGTAATTTGGTTTGGTTATACAAAACCTGCTTAAGCTCGAAACTTTTTATTTTTATATTACTTTATTGGATTAGATACTTTCTAAAGAGAAGTTATGCCATGGAGACGGCCTTAAGGACAATAAGACCATCAGTGAGTTTAAACATGAAGAAGACAGACAAACACAAAGATACAAGTCTTCAACCACAATCAGTCGATTTGACCAGGTTGTCCTGAGCTGTAAGGTGGCCTTGGTCTCCTTCTTACCAGTCTTGTTACCATCGCCATAAATCCCGTCTCTTGAACCTATTTCATCAACATAAATATAGCTTTTACTACACATATCAATGACTTCCAACGTCAAATGCAATCAGGGTTTAGTTACTATATTTTTAAAATTAGCTTTCGTACTTATATAATAAACTTCCTTTTTTGGACTCTTACTTCCTTAATTTGTATGCTTAGCTTACTAAACACTTATGCTCCGGATTGGCTTCTAATGTCACTTGATGTTTTTATATACGTTGATTAGTGTAATATAATCCATAAGAAAAAGAATGAGCTAACCAGGTTGAGAACATAGAGAGCTTACGATTTCAGTTTCATGGTCTTCTTCTTCTGATGATGATGATGATGATGGAGAGGATGGTGATATTGATGATGAGTCAAGACCAAGACATTTCAATATGGCTTCAACAGTTTTGAGAAAGGCAGAACATGGAGAGTTGAGAAGAGAGTAGTAAACTTCTTTTTCTTCATCTTCTCTTCTACTTCTTCTCTCTTCTTCTCCATTAACTTCCATTTTTCTTCTCTCTTTTCTCTACTTAACTCTTCTTCTTATTCTGCTCAGTGCATTAAATGTCGTGTCTCATATGGCCTTACCTGCTTCTCAGTGTTCTTACACACACACACACCTTACTTTGCATTTATTACCTCTTTTTTTACTTTTCTATTCATAATATTATACATTTTTATTAAATTTAATTATTAAGATAACTAGGGTGACAATTCAACTTAAACCCATAAGCAATTAAACGGAGGGAAAACGATACTTTTACCAACTTAAAAAAGAACAGCAAATAAAAAGTAGTAAAAAAGTTTGAAGAAATGTTTATCAAACTTTAGTTAAATTATTTATGAAAAATGTTTCTTTATTTAAATAATTGTTACAAACTGACTAGCTTGGCTTGGCTTATAAATTGGAATAGTATTAAAACAAACAACAAAATAATAAAGAAGCTTATACCTTTAAGGAAGCCAAATTCAAACGAACATGACGTAGAAAACTGGATTATAGCTAGTGCATTCTTAAGATAACAATAAAATTAGATTTATGTTCATGTGTAGTTGTGTAACTTAGGGAGCTTTGTTTCTTACTGCTCATAATTTTGCTTATGGATCTTTATTTTTGTCGTCCTCCTTACCTCTTTGGACCAGTGTTCATTATGCAACAGAGAGTCCATTGTTACGAAAACACAAATAAATGGTCGTATTTAATATTCTCTCAGCCTTTAATTTTGTCTTCTTTTCTTACAGCCTAAGAATAAATTATTTGTTATACCAATATATTAATTTAAGATATTGAATTAATAAATCATTGACGTCTTGTTATTGTTTTTATTTATTTTCAGTTATAATTCAGTTAACCGTGGTTGGCTTAAATTGTGGTAACAAACTTACAAGATCCAGTATACACCAAGTTGGACTTAGACGATTTACAGCAGATTACACATCAATTGAGATTGACCTATACAAAAAAAAAACAACTAGGGCTTAATTGATGTGAATCTCACTATTTTTGGTAACTGTCGGTTGATCTGTTTTCACATCAATTGAGATTTAACAGCTTCTTAAAATAGATCATAGAGCTGGCTTGATCACACTTCAAAAATAAAAAAACAACAACTATATATAAACTATTATTAACAATGTGAACACAAATATTTAACCATTCCAATTTCTAAGAAAAATAGCAAGCCAAAAAAAAAACTCAAAGATGTGGTGGAAAGGAAAAGGCCAAAGAAAACAATTGTAAATTAGTTGATTAAATCTTTTTTTTTTCTCGAATAGAAAGACAAAACTATTCAACAAAAACGCCGTCGTATCTAAGTGGACGCCTCCGTCGTAAATGGCCATGGGGGAGCCAAAGCCAAGGGTAAGTGGTGCTTCTTCCTCCACCGACTCATATTCAACCCCTTATGCGTCTCCAACACCAACTCAAGCTCCACGTCACCCCGTGACATTACTCGAACCATCTCACCAACACAAGAAAAAAGGCAAGAAAGTCTTCCGTGTCTTCCGCTCCGTGTTTCGTTCTTTCCCCATCATCACACCGGCGGCTTGTAAAATCCCGGTCCTTCCGGGCGGTAGCTTACCTGACCAGCACCGAAGCGGGTCAAGCGGGTCAAGAGTCTCCGGGACCTTGTTTGGATACCGTAAAGGCCGTGTAAGCCTCTCTATCCAAGAAAACTCCAAATGTTTACCATCTCTCGTCGTGGAGCTAGCAATGCAAACAATGGTGCTACAAAAGGAGCTGAGCGGAGGAATGGTTAGGATCGCTTTAGAGACGGAGAAACGAGCTGATAAGGAGAAGGTTAAGATAATGGACGAGCCGTTATGGACAATGTATTGTAACGGTAAGAAAACGGGGTACGGTGTGAAACGTGACGCGACGGAGGAAGATCTTAACGTGATGGAGTTGTTAAGACCGGTTTCGATGGGTGCGGGAGTTTTGCCGGGGAACTCGGAGGCTGAAGGACCTGACTCGGAGATGGCTTACATGAGGGCTTACTTTGAGCGTGTGGTTGGGTCTAAAGATTCAGAGACGTTTTATATGTTGAGTCCCGAAGGGAATAATGGACCAGAGCTTAGTATCTTCTTCGTGAGAGTTTGATTTTATGTAATGGTCGGAGACAATATATGGGTACGTACGTTCTGGATTGTATATGGACGGAGAAGGTGGCCGGTACGGAGATAGATCTCGGTTTGTGGATTGGAATGTGATTAACTGATCATGATGATATATGTCTATGGGTGCATATGAGACGTATTCTTTAGGAATGTGATGTATTCTTTAGGATGATTTATATGAAACTATTTCAGGTTAATAACATGCACACATTTATTCAGGTTTAGTTTTTTTTTTTCCAAAATTTGACAAGGTTTAGTCACATAAGCTGACATTAGACTTGGCTCAGGCAGACGTCAAAGAATCGATATCAGCAAGAAGAAATGCAAAATACGGTCAAAAGGACTAATCTTTTTGCAAATCATCGAGTCAGTTGGAATCGACGTCGGCCAGGTCATTTAAAATGCAATTACGATGCATGTTACGATTCAACGTACGACGGGTGAGGTTCATGGTAGATGGATTATTCGGGATCATCATGGTGTATAAAACTGTCGATTGGTCAGTTCAGCTTCCATTTGAACTGTCTACGCAGACTATTATTTTTTTTAGGATTACAATTGGTCAGTATGTAAGAGGCAATCGTCCAAAAATGTTCCAAATTTCCAGTAGAGACCATATCTCAATAGTCAGATCCATGAAAATCCAATATTATTTATAGTTATTTTTATTATCCCCTATATATTATTTGCAAAATGATTTTGCCACATGTCCTCTCTACAATCAGTTTCACAAAAAAATGATGACATGTCTACTAGAATTGATGACATGGCATATGATTAAATATGACATGGACAATTGCATTTAATGTTAATATATATTTTTGGAAAAAATTATAAAATATGGTAACAACTCATATATTAGATTTGGTGTCGATTTATATTTTTAGAAATATTTTTAAAATATGGTAATAACTCATAAATCATCATTAAAATAAATATATTCAAATATGGCATTATAAATTTCGAAAATATCATTTAACTATATATTTTAAAATTATAAAATTTTATTACAAACTTTTCAAAAATGTATACCTTTTTTGAAAATTATTAAAACTTAATCGTAAAATTATTAATTTTTTATATATTTACAAATTTAATAAATATTATTTAATTTTAATTTTTGATAATTCTAAATTTTTCTACAAATTTATTTAATATATTTAATTAAAATAAATTGATAAAAAGTCTATCTAAGATTATAATTTTAAATATATATATATGCATATTCTTAAATATAATTTAAAATAAACAAAAATATTTTTCTATTATTTTTATGTTTAATTAACCAAAATTTTGTATTAAAATAGTGATAAGAAAAAGGAAATTTATAATATTAATAATACTTTAATTTTAAACATAATTTGGAAAATTTTTATAAAATATGGTAACAACTCATATATTAGATTTGATGTCGATTTATATTTTTGGAAATATTTTTAAAATATGGTAATAACTCATAAGTCATCATTAAAATAAATATATTCAAATATGGCATTATAAATTTTGAAAATATCATTTAATTATATATTTTAAAATTATACAATTTTATTACAAACTTTTCAAAAATGTATACCTTTTTGAAAATTATTAAAACTTAATCGTAAAATTATTAATTTCTTATATATTTAAAAGTTTTAATAAATATTGTCTAATTTTAATTTCTGATAATTATACATTTTTCTACAAATTTATTTAATATATTTAATTAAAATAAATAGAAAAAAAATCTATCTA
>CAKOAT010162377.1:2040-38692 GCA_932364175.1 Eruca vesicaria subsp. sativa | reverse complement strand
TTAAAATAAAAAAAATATTTTTCTATTATTTTTATGTTTAATTACAAAAATTGTATTAAAATAGTGATAAGTAAAAGAAAATTTATAATATTAATAAAATTTTAATTTTAAACATAATTTATATTGTATCTGTTAAAAAAATATTTTAAATTTTTTTACTGCACATGGTGCAGGAGAACACCTAGTTAATTTATAGTTTGTTTGCTAAAATATTGAAATTATATTTTTACGCTACATTATGGTTTTCAAGAACCATAAGATATGCTTTTGCGTTAAAATCGTAAAACTAGGTTTTCTCAAAAAGTCCAAAAAAAAATATATTTTATCTCAAAAACTGTAGAATTAATGAATTTTATCACTTTTGTTTCTTTGTAGCTAATGTTACTGAGTCAAACTATAAGTGAACTAATCCGGATTTTTCCTGTCTTAGTTGATTATTAACTTATCTAAACCAATTTTATTTTGTTTTAAAGTGATCCTAAACATTTTTACCTGAACTATCTAAAAATACCCAAAACAACAAATTTGAACCAAATCAAATATTCAAATCTCATACCTAACTGAAAGTGTCACCACTCGGATCTTGAAAAAAAAAAAGCGAACCAAAATATTTTGTTTTTCTTTTATAAAATGAAACAATCCTTAGCTTTTTCTTGGTAAGAGTTGTGTACTCTTGTCTGTTTAGATATCAGCCATCGGCAAGGAGGATCCATAGTCGATAGCCAAAGCACAGCTGTCGCACCAAAGAGGAGATCTTGTCATGTTTTGATCCCTTGTCGTTTTCTTGAGTCTTAATGTGGCTTGTGCAGCTTGACAGATTACCCACAAGATCAAGACTGGCGGGATGGGGCCTAAATATCTCCACGGCTTGCTGCCTCTGCGACAGTTACACTGAAGATAGAGACCATCTCTTCCTTAGGTGTGAGTGGAGTAGTGAGCTATGGACTTTCTGCCTCACGAGATTGGGTTACGGTTCTTTCGGGTTCCATACATGGACAGCTTTCACGCATTGGCTGAGCTCCCATGATGCAACAACACCGACGCTCCTGAAAAAGTTGGTAGCTTTGTGCACGATCTACTCTATTTGGTCTGAGCGTAATAAAAGGCTCCATGACAATATTTCCATGCCTGCAAATGTTGTCTTCAAGGTTTTGGACCGGTTCATCCGTGACGCGATTCTGTCAAAGAGAAATCTGAAACAAGATCAAAATCTCATGCAACATTGGCTGGTCAATGAGTGACAAATATTCTGTTTCTCATGCGTATATGCTCTGCCCTGTTTTATTCTTTTTGCCAGGGTAGACCATATTTTGTTTTAAACCTATTGTAAATTTTCAAACTCTTCCCATTTTTAATGGAATTCACATATTTGGCAAAAAAAAAAAGCTATATTTTCTAATAAATCAAGCCACTGGTGAAGAGAAAACCCTAGCCATCTTTCGTATATTCTCCCTTGCATGCTTTCTTTTCTAGTTTCTTATCTCATGTTTAGATACAACCCTTGTTCTTATAGAATTGGTTCATGTGGAGCTTTAGAACAAAAAGATCCACAACTTTTCTTATCTCGCCTAGCAGATCTAGGTTAAAATGAGGACTGGTTGCGATATTTTGCTCTTTTCTTCATTCTCGCACAATGGTAAGCATGTCTAGGTGGAACATTTCTATCTATATATATGTAAGTATACATGTTGTTATGTTATGTACATATATTTAAATATTTATAGTTATATTTATCTTGGTGATTGATTTATTATTACATATATACGATTTTTGAATCCTGTTTGTGGATTTTTAAATTATTTGGAACAATATGTTTTGGTAGTGTATATGAGATAGAGGAAGGCGTAAGACAAGTGTTTGATAATGTAATGAGTGGATAGACGTACTCTCAGATGTTGCATCGCTTCATGTTTGAATATGCGGTAATTGAATGAAGTGGCATGTGTCATCGCTTGAGCACGCATATGTGCAGTTGTGAAGATAAGACTTGTGGTTGTGCGGATGACAATAGGACCGAAAGAGGTGGTGTGACCGCCTTAAAACATTGAACTCATGGGAACTGAAGCTAGATGGAGACGAAAGGAAGTGGCACGGTCTCTTGTTAGCACTGTCAGAGTTTTTTCCTCGTTTTTTATGCTTTTGTTTTACTAGATGTTCTATACATTAAAACATTTTCTATGTTATGTGATGATTCTGGTAATTGATTTCAGAATTTTATAAGCTTTCTTTGCTGAGTGTTTGTCAATTATTCACCCTTATTTATATTAAATGATTTCCAAAAAGTTTTGTAGTAGCCATCGCAGTGGGATACAAAGTTTTTGGATTTGGAGCTTTTGTTTATGTCAATATATAATTAAGCTTGTAAAATTTTTGTTTTATGGGTCTCCTATTTTTCTTCAGACCATTTTTTTTTGGATTCGATCAGCGGAAAAAGTTTGGCATTGGTATTTTAAACAAAACTTTCGAAGAAGAAACTTTTGCGCCTTATATATTTAAGAAAATATGTGACTCGATTTAGTGGTCTCGGAATTGGATTGATCAAAAGAGAAATTGACCCCAAAAAAATCAAAATAGAATTAGAGATTGTTACATTGTATTTGAAGAATCCAGACTACGCCAAGTCTATAAAGCTGTTTCAATGGTCTTGATACATTCAAGAACAGATGCATTTTTGGACATTGCAGCCATTAGAGCTTCATGGATGGTCTTGTTGTTCTTCAGAAGAGAAGCAGAGTAAAGAACCTACACAACCAAAACAAAAGATTCACGAGTACTCTTAAAAAAAAGAAACACGTATGAGAGATAAAGCCAGATAATGTAAAAGAAACTTACAGCCCATCTAGTTAGATTTTGCTGCTGTTCATTGCTGATTTTAGGTTGGCTCCTGTTGATGAACCTCTGCAAGAAATTATTTTTAAAAAAGCTGTTATAATTTAGTGTTTCTGAACTTGTGAGTGAGGTAAGAAGAACTAAGAGGACCTGAAGAGAGAACAGATCCGCAGATTGGCCGATCACTTTGTCATACTTCAGACCCTCAGCGGCAAGTCCAGCCATTGCAACAGCAGCCAACCTGAGAAACCAAAGAAGATTCAGTGAATTGTGATTATATTCTTCTTTCTCTTTTGTCTGACATTAAGGAAGCTCTTTACCTATCAAGCTCCTTTGAGTCAAGCTGGCCGCTGTATATTAGTTTAGCTAGCCTCTCGTCGATGAGATTGACGTGTTCTTTACCAATATCTAACGAGTAGCCGAGGATTGGAAGTCCAATTAAGTAAGCCACTGGAAGTTGCAAGTTCAAAACACAAATCAGAAACACTGGACAACCAAAAGATAATACACTTTTTAAAATGTACCTAAGAAGTGGGCTGCTTCATGTGCGGCAATACGTTCTTGATAATCAGGGAAGAATGTCGAAAACCCGGAAATGGCAGCTTGAAGAAGCCTACAAGCAAAAAGAGCTGAAGATATCAACCTCTAACTTAGAGAACATAATGTTAACAAAGCATACAATGCCTTGTTATTATTTTACCCCGGGGAAACGCTCCCCACGGCTAATACAACCAATGAGATGCTCCCAACTAAGTAAGGCACAAAGAATCCCCAGTCCTGTACAGAGTCAACAGTTATTTTATCAGTCTAAGACCCGTATAGAATCTAACACAATCAACATAAAACCATTGTATCATCAGAGAAAAGAGTTTACCCCAGGAAGTTGTCCGGCAAGTACAGCTATGAACCCGGTTGTTCCGACAACCGTGAAAAGAAAAGCAGCCTGCATTACAAGAACTCAATCAGAACAACCTTCATTAACATACACTGTCTAAACCGCACAAGAAAAAAAGATGAACTTACATCGTTCCTGACACTAGGGATGGCAAGAGTCTCTGCATTCTTGATTCCAAGAGTTGTCAGCTCCCGAAGCGATGTCTGAAACAAGAACAAAGACGCATGATTTCTTCACTCCCAACTCTCATCCACTCATTCATCGAATGTAAGGGTAAAAGCTTATAGATAGAGAGATCGGATATACACCGTACGACGCGACATGTAAGGCTGAGAACTCCATTTCTTAGCCCAACCTTCTTCACCCAATCTATCCAAAGCCTCCTTCACACCACTACTATCTTTCTGCGTCCAACTCATAAACCCATTTTCCAAATTACGAGGATAATTCATCCAGTTATAGAATTAACGGAAAAGGAGGAACCTTGTTAATTGCGGACTCGAGTGTACTCAAATCAACCCCAGGAGAAGCCGAGGAAGACGAAGCCGTTGCACGAATCAGCG
The DNA here is from genome assembly GCA_932364175.1 of Eruca vesicaria subsp. sativa. NCBI lineage: Eukaryota > Viridiplantae > Streptophyta > Magnoliopsida > Brassicales > Brassicaceae > Eruca > Eruca vesicaria. The sequence goes on along the minus strand of CAKOAT010162377.1, from coordinate 34,405 downwards.
GGTTTCGTGGACTTAACTGAAAGCTATAATGCCGGCGAAACGAAGCAATACCGGACGAAGAAACAGCTAATGCAACCATGCTTTTCTCGGAATTTTACGAAACAAGAATCAGTTATCATCGTCTTCTTCTTCTCTTCTCAGTGAGAGAGCGCGTGGCGTCTTTCACACCACGCATCATGCTTTCGCCACGTCACCACTTTTAGATAACGGCACCATTTCCGGTTTAAACCGGTTTTCTCTGGTTTTTAGTTTTATTATTCAAACCAAACTAATTTTTCCCCGGTTCTTAAATTTCTCTACTCGAATTACCAATAACCGAGCAGAACCGGAAATGTCCCTCTTTAAAAAATTGAGAAAGAGTCAGCAGCGATCGAATAAGAAGATTCCCATGGCGAGTTCCGGCGACGACTCACCACCGGAAACAACTACGTCAACGCAACTGATTCCCTCCTTACCAGACGACGTCGCTCTGAACTGTCTAGCACGCGTCCCTCGACACCACCATCCAAACCTCTCACTCGTCTCCAAAACATTCCGATCTCTCCCCAAATCCCCTCTCCTCTACACCACCAGATCCCTCCTCTCCGCCACCGAAACCATCCTCTACGTCGCGATCCGCATCCCTCCGTCAACAGGCGCCCGCTGGTTCACTCTCCTCCACCGCGCCTCGACGAACTCCAACCTCCTCGTCCCCATCCCCTCCTGCCCTTCCCCCTCCCTCGTCGGATCCGCCTACGTCGCCGTCGGATCCGAGATCTACGTCATCGGCGGATCCATCAAAGACGTGCCTTCCTCCAACGTGTGGTGTCTCGATTGCAAGCTCCACACGTGGCGTAGAGTCGGTAACATGAGGGTAGGCCGCGAGTTCGCTGCGGCGGGAGTGATCGACGGGTGGATTTACGTGATTGGGGGATGCGTGGTTGATAATTGGGCCCGGGCTATTAATTGGGCCGAGAGGTTTGATTTAAAGGCCCAGAGATGGGAGGCGGTTGCGAGTCCGGGGGTTGAGGTGCGTGAGAAGTGGATGCACGCGAGTGCGGTTATGGGAGGGAGAGTTTACGCGATGGCTGATCGAAACGGCGTCGTTTACGAGCCTAAGGGGAAGGAGTGGGGTGTGCCTGAGAAGAGGCTTGATTTGGGGTGGAGAGGGAGGGCTTGTGTGATTGAGGATGTTTTGTATTGTTATGATTACTTGGGGAAGATTAGAGGGTATGATCCGAAAGAGAGGGTTTGGAGAGAGGTGAGAGGTGTGGAGTCGCTTCCTAAGTTTCTTTGTGGTGCTACTATGGCGAATCGTGGTGGGAGGCTTGCGGTTTTGTGGGAAGGGAAAGCGGGGAGTGGTGGGTGTAGGAAGATGGAGATTTGGGGGGCTGAGATTGAGGTTGAGAGGCGTGGAGAAGGGGAGATTTGGGGGAAGATACAATGGTCTGGTGCTGTGTTTACTGTTCCTAATGAATCTGCCATTGTGAATTGCTTAGCGGCTACCGTTTGATTGATGATACATGCCATACAATACCATAGAGGTCTGTTTCTGATTGGTTTTTTTGTGTCTGTGAGTAACTTTCATTGTGATGAACATAGTGATTTATTTAGAGTGCTTTGTCGGAAACGGTGGATTGACAATGAGTGTAGCTTGGTCTGAGACCCTGAGCCAAGTATGAAACAACTGGCAAGTGTAATGAAGTTTATACTCTTCTGCTTCTGTTACTTGTTACTTTCGGTTTAAATCAAACTTTCTTTTGCATGTTGTTGATCCATTTCGTTTGTTTGTAATTCATGTGATAGTTTCTTTCAGAATAATACCATTAAGATTGGCTCATCTTTAATAAAACGTTTATAGATAGCATATAAGGAACAAAAAGAGTATTGTAGAGTTTTATTTACATGTATTGCAACATCTTCAAATAAAACATTATTTGTGGTTTCCCACATTCAAAATCAAACTCGTGTAAAGCTCCGATAACCCAAAAACAAGTAACTAAACAGGTCCTTTTTGTCTACAAAGCTCTCAACTTGCTCAATGGTCTGGCTATGAGTGATTGCTTCTTTGACTGGACTGTGCAGATAAATTAAGACACAACTGGAGGCTGGGGTACTTACTAGAGGTCACCATCAGGGATCTCCACTGTTTCTTCTTTTTCTAGAAAGCTTTGAACTTGCTCAAAGGCCTGATGATGAGTGATTTGTTTTGTTGAGTTTGATTGAACAAAATCAACGATGGAGTGTCAGAGCAAGGGACTGACTTACCTCAATGGCGATTTCAGTTGGTGTGAGATCTGAGACATCTTTATAGCCAAGCTTGACTGCAATATCTGACAATTGAAGTACAAAGAAAGAAAAAGTCAAGTTACTAGCACAAGTTTCCAGAGAACCAAGTCTCTCAGGACATACTTTCTAAGGAGACTCTGGCATTTGCGTTTGTGTATGCTTCACCGCGCTCATCCCAAATAGTCGAAAGACGCTTGAAAGCCTGGAAAGAAAAGAAAAAAAGGATGAATGCTATGTTTAAGTATCCAAGGTTTATGATTGTACAATACAGCCAGGGCAGTACCACAGTGTATGCATCTCCTGATTCATCGTGTAACAGTGGCCGTGAATCAGTTCCAACAGCAGCAATTCTATGTGCTAAGGCTTCAAGGGGCACATCTAGCCAAATGCTGACTCCTTTGTTCATATATCTCCTGATAATATCAATTACCAAATGATGTTTAGAAGAGACCTGAGTTTCATATGTTAATGACTTCAGATGGGGATGAAGATAAACTCACCAGTTGATGGGTCTTATAACTGCACCTCCACCAGTGGAAACAACAACTTGATACATTGAAGAGAGCTTCTTTAGTGCATCAGTCTAGAAAGAAATTAAGATTTTAAGCTTAGAAGAGCTTGGAAACATGGACCACAGACTAAAAGTAGTCACAGAACTAACCTCCTTTCCTCTAAAGAAACTTTCTCCGTGAAGCTCAAATATCTCAGCTACAGAAGTTCCATTCATCGCTTGCTCAATCAGAGTGTCACTGACACATCCACAAAACTTAAAGAATGTTACAAATTCATAATTTATTCTGTGTATGTTTTCATTACTTTTGGAGTTGTTTATGTAGTAACCCTTTATCACTTATTAACACAGCTTGAAAGCAGCATGAACATACCAGTCAAAGAAAGAATAACCGAGCACTTTAGACATTAACTTCCCCACGGTTGTTTTCCCAGAGCCCATCATTCCTGTTTTCAAAATCAAATTACAAGAAAGTGTTAGGAACTAATCATATGCAAACAAAGGAGCAGATAAAGAAACTGACCGACAAGGTACATAGAACGTCCATGCAAATACGGTCTAACCTCTTCCGCTTTTTTCTGCAACCCTCAAATCTCCAACGTTCAGTAAGATTTAAAAGAGGAAATAACACAAATCTAACAGAGAAGATGGAAGCACAAGCTGAAATGTAACCGATGCTTTGATGTTATACAAAGGGTTTATTAATTACTTGCCTTGAGAATTAGATCTTCATCAAATGGAAGAATACTTCCCGCCTTCAACAACACTACAAAATAATAATAAAAGATCAAATAAAGTTTTCTTTTTGAGACACACTCAAAAGCTATCAAAATGTTTTCAAAAGAACCTGAAGAGTTGTTGTCAGAACATGAAACCTCTGAAGAAACCGATCTTCTTTGATCATTTCTTTTGTCAGGTTGCAAATGAGCCAAAGTAACAAGACCTCCGAACCTTTTCTCTTCCTTAACTCGCTGAGAAAACCGCAATGAACCAAGCCGCTTCACCTCAAACTTTCTGCTATCAACCCATGATGGGTGGTACTGAACCCTCTGGGCAATAGCTGCTTCCATGTGTAAAACAATTCAAAACAATCTTCAACACACAAAACTACTCAAAAGCCCTGCAAAAGCAATTTTTACTGGATTCAGCTTTCTTTGCAACTACCAAAACCAAGAGAGCATCATTGTGACATAAAGGAGAAGACTTTAGCTCTAATTAATGACAAGTATTGCTCCATGGACATCAGCTTCGAGTAAAGGAGGATTCTTTCTTTTATTAAAGCAAAAAAAAAAGAAAAATCGATAAAGCTGCGGCAAAATCAGTGGAGAAACAAAAAGAATGATTACGCAGTCAGAGTGTACCAGAAAATTCAAACTTTACAGGAAAAAAAATGAATATTCAAATCAAACTGAGTAAACGAAAGGGAAAAAAAAAGAATGAGACTTTTCTGAGAGAAAACATATAAAAGATCATAAATTTAATTAGCATTAAGAAAACTCCATAACAAACACACAAAATTACAACCGTTCAAAATCGAGAAGAAAGACAAATTCTACTGAGAATCTGCAGGAAACGAAAGGGGTTTCACCTGAAATTCTCTCCGGCCGGCAGAGACGGACCTCTATCTCTCTATATATCTCCGATTTTTAAGGTTTTTATGTAATTAAATAAGTGACTAATCCATTTGGGTGGATGAGTAATTAATACAGAACAAAATGAAAAGGGGGTTGGTGAAACCATAAATAGGGCTGGGCAAAAAAACCCGGATCCGAAGAACCGAACCGAACCCGATCCGATAAAGTAGTACGAATCCGAACCGAAATTGATTCAATATCCGAATGGGTTCAAAATTTTGGTATTTAAAGAACCGAAACCGAAATCGAACCCGATCCGAACCGAAGTATTTCGGGTACCCGAATATATCCGAAAGAGATTTATATACCTATATATATTAGTTATTTTTAGATTTAATGTATATACAAAAAACATTTAATATATATAAAATACTTTGAAGTTATTCAAAATACTTGTAAATATATGTAAATAGTCAAACATACAAGTCTAAAATTACTAAAGTACACTTAAAACATCAAAAATACTTTAAAAATTATTGATTCCTAATCCAAATATTCAAATCAAACTAATTTATATGTTAATTTTAGGCATTTTGACTTATGTTATTCAATTATTTTTAATATGTTATTTTCTTTATAGATTTTTAGAAATGTAAAGTATATAATCAATTTTAAAATTTTAAAAATAATTTAGATGGGTTATCCGAACCCGAACCGAACCCGCAAAGATCCGAACCGAACCCGAACTGAAATTTAGAAATATCCGAATGGAGCTAAAATTTGTGAACCCGAAAATCCGAAACCCGAATAGATCCGAACCGAACCCGAATGGGTACCCGAACGCCCACCCCTAACCATAAACCTTTTTTCTTAGAGTGAATTTGCTCAATATACCAAAAGAATAAACTATTTAGGGATTTCATACCATAACCTTTTTGTATCTTTTCTAAGTTAACTCCTGTTTTTTAGCCCAAATTATTAACTCACAATTTAACATTTTCTTTTTGGGAAAATTGTCATTTAAATCACCAACTTTCAAATTTGGTTGAAATAAAACACCAACTTTCTTATAAGCCAAAAAAACACTTAACTTTTATTCACAAGCCATTTTAATCACAAACTTTCGTCGATCATACCAATTTAGGCATATCGTTAGTCAACAGTTATAGTTGACTAACGGTAGGCTTAAAATGGCTTTTAAAGTTGGTGTTTTTTTTGGCACAAATATAAATCAACAATTTTTCAATATTTTAGCTTTTAAATATTGAAAATTTTAATAACTATAACACTAATAAAAAAAATTGTAAATAAAAAATAAATTCCATTCAAAAATATAAAAATAACTCAATGTAAAATTATTAATTAACATATCCTTAATTGGGTATTTTAGTTAAAAAATGATTATGATTTTTAAATTATTTACGATTAATTTTTAAAAAATATTTGTATCATCCTACACGGATTATGTTTTATAATTTTACTGTCAAAAATTTGTTAGTAAAATATTATTTCAATTCTTGATTTTTTAAACAAAATGAGTTACCGGATAACAAAAAAAATTATCTATTTTGGTGAAACTTATTTTTTTTTAGATGCAGAAAACCTCATGTAAAAATTTTATAGAAAATATATAGATTTGTTTGAAGATCTTTATTATAAACTTAAAGAATCATGAATAATTCGTTAATCGGCAATTTTTTCATTTAAGAAACACTAGTTGAATTAATATTTTATCAACAAACTTTTGAAAAAAAATTATAAAACATAATTCAAATAAGATTATATAAATATTTACAAAAATTAATCGTAAATAATTAAAATATTCTTATCATTATATAACTAAGATACTCAATTAATGTATGTTAACTAATTATTTTACATTGAGTTTTATTTATATTTTTTCTAGAATTTTTATTTATACTTTTATTTATTAGTGCTTCTGTTATAAAAATATTTTCAATATTAAAAATATATCCAATATTGTAAAAAATATATTGATTTATATTTGTGCCAAAAAAAACATCAACTTTGAAAGCCATTTTAGGCCTACCGTTAGTCAACTATAACTGTTGACTAACGATATGCCTAAATTGGTATGGTCGACGAAAGTTTGTGATTAAAATGGCTTGTTAATAAAAGTTGAGTATTTTTTTGGCTTATGAAAAAGTTGGTGCTTTATTTCAACCAAATTTGAAAGTTTGTGATTTAAATGACAATTTTCCCTTTTCTTTTTACATTTTTCGACTAAAAACGATTTATATATGATGGTGTTTTGTTTTTTTTAGTTAAAATTTAAGAAAAATTAAGAACCTCTCTTATCCCAAATTAAGAATGTCATTTAAAAGATTGAATTTAATCATGGTCTAACTAACTACTTATAAAAATGCATTTAAAATTATTGGGTTTAGCTAAACAGATATACAAATATATGTGTTGTACACTTTCTCTCAAAAAAAATATATGTGTTGTATATATTTTGTGCTTTTAGTTACAAAATTCATTAAAAACAAGAATTGTAAAAGAGGTTGGTAGCTATTTATGTCAACAACATGTCTATCGCACTATTGAAAAGTTGGTGGTCGATGTTCCCGTCCTATTGTAGATTGTGACACGCTCCATTTCTCACATGCTTTTGCCTTTGTGAATGAGTCTATTATACATACACGCTTTGTGGATGAGCTTTGAATAATTAGAACGCATTAGGTTTACAAAGTTATTAATTAATTTGATTTCTCTTATTCCTAGGATTTCATGCGAAAATGAACCTACAGTAGAACCTCTATAAGAGTATCTACAAAAGACATTCTATAACATCAAATATAAAGTTTTTGGTTCTCTAAAAATAAACTTCAAATTTGAAGTTTCATCTTTTTATTTGCATTTTGGTCCTTACAATTAATTATATATTAATTATAATTATGATTTTTCCATATTTTCTCGTTTAACATTTTAATCAGTCAAATTTTTATATTTTTTAAATATTTCAGATTTTTTTTATAAATTTAAGTTTTATACATAGAACTTTAAAATAATATTTATATTATTTTAAAACTAAAATTAGACTTCACGAATATTACAAAAGAAACTTAAAAAAACTTTTTAAAAAGGTACATGAAAATCATAGTTATTGCATAAATTTAAATATCACAACAATATTAATAGTATGGTAAATTTTCTCCGAAACCTTCAAAATCTCCAAAATATCTCTATAATATTATTTGAGAAGTCAGTTTCCTACGTGTCGTGCTCACGTTAACTCTCGCGATGGTTGATTACATAGATACCCTTAATGAATTGTTAAATTTTAATTTTATTATTATTATTTTTATTTAGTTTCTTTTTTACTTTTCCAAATAACATATGTAAAAAAGGAAATATTTCTAAAATTTTAAAACAGATTTAAAAACGAAAAATATGTATATAATATAACTTTATTAAAATGGAAATTTCACAAAATAGTAATATACCCCATTAATATATATTTTAAATAACATATAATATATATTCAAAATAATAAAATATATATGTTCATGAACATCCAAAATTTACCAGTTACACTTTATTTTCTAATATTTTTAGAAATCAACATATAATTTGATAAATAGTATGAAAATACTTGTATATTTAAACGATAAATAAAACTAATTTGATTTGACTTACCTAAAATAAGGAATAAATAAATATTATGAAAATACATGTATATTTAAGCGATAAATATAACTAATTTTATTGGACAATTAAAATAAAAAGTAACTATACTTCAATTTTAACTCAATATACTCACAACATGAATGACTTGACTAATCTAATTTATATCCAAAATTAAACACCTAACTATAATAAGAACATATAATTTTATAGTAATAATAATCTATTTAATTTTATACATATAAATTAGAGGTTGACTCAAAACATATTAAAAAGAAAAAGGAAATATTAACCAATTACAATTTATTCTTTTGTACAATTTATATATAGGCATGAGACTTCAAAATATTATCATTATATTCATTTATGTAATTTTGAATCAACACTTCAGCTTATTATTTATTTTAGTTTAAGCACAATATATATATATATATATATATATATATATATATATATATATTAAGTTATATATAATTTAACTATAATATATTTATATATCTAAGAATATATTTACATATTTAAGACAATAACCAACCGAAATGAAAATAAGAAAATTAATCGTAGTTTGTTATATTTACAATAAAAAATATTATAGCTGAATTCTAAAAATAAATATTATCCGATATACCAAATTGATAACCAAACCAACTATTGATCCAAAAAATAACTAAACCGACAATAATATATCCAAAGTCATATGTATAATTAGAATAATATAATATTTATTAATATAAATTATACATATAAATTGATACAAAACTAAAACTAAAGATCAATCAATTATTATAAAATTTTATTTTTATGAATATTTATACCCGTGCATGAGCACGGGAAAATCACCTAGTTATCCAAATAAGTATTGTGTAACTGAAAATGGAACATTATGGAAATAATTTTATGAAATAATGTGATATTTTGTTTGTATTTTATTATTTAGTTATGTATTTCTATTTACAGTTTTATATTTTAGAGTAAATATTTTTTAATTAATATTATTGTTATGTTTTTTTCATATATGTGCTAGTTATTTATAAAAAAATGAATTTATATTAATTATGACAAATATAAGGACTATGGAGTAAAATATAAATAGTTTTAAAGTTAGTTTTGAAGTTTTGTTTTTGGAGAAGAACACATTGAAACTTCAAAAATAGAGTTTTATAAACTCTAAAATAGAGTGTCTTTTTGGAGATACTCTAAATTAATACTCGATAAATTAATAATCTCTATAAATTAATAAATTTCACCGGTCCCAACTTCGGCCGGTGTAAAATATGACACAAAGCGATAAAATAATAAGATAATAATATTTTTAAATCGGCCATGTAAATATATGGTCCCACTAAAATCATAAATTAATAATCTAGCTATATATAATTTTATATAAGTACAATCTAACATTATTTTGTATAAAAATACTTTTATTTATAAAAATACTTTTATTTTTAAAAATATTTCAATATATTTTGATAATATTTAGTTATGGGTTTTACAATTACTATAAAAGTACTTATATTTTTAAAAAATTTCAATATATTTTGATAATATTTAGTTAAATTATATCGAAAACCATGTAACAATTCTATGAAACATAAAAATATACACCAAATAAGATAATAAAACAATATAAAAGTCAAATTTCAAAAATTTAAATAATGTAAATACGGTAAAATGAAATATATAGTTTTTCTTTTATAAATAAAATGAAAAAAATCAAAAATTTAAATAAAGAAACTTTCGTAAATTAATATTTCTATAAATTAATAAAATTTCAAAGTCCCAAGATTATTAATTTATAGAGGTTAATAGTTAAACCTAAAAAAACTAATACATCATATTAGCAAAAAAAATAACATTGATCTTTTTTTTTTTTGAAAAAGATAATATGGATCTTTCAAAATTACTTAACAAAACCTAAACTTTCACCTTAATAAATGCCCTGAAATATTAAATCTAATTATGTAACAGAAACTTACGAGAGGAGGAAGAATCAGAGTTGACAGATGGTGCAAAATGCCTCTATGTTCTTGCTAATATGGACGCATAAAGAAATAGGCAAATCAACTTTATTATATAAAATATTAGGGTAAATCCCTACTACGGGCAGACGTATTAGTAAAGTTCTTTGATAAGTTGTTTAAAATTTATTTAACCTAAAATTAGTATTAAGAGGTTCATAATTATTTTACAACAATTTTATCTATGTATTTTAATATTCATTTTAGAAATTATAATGAAACATTCAACATAGTGTCAATATTATCCCCCAATTATGTATGTTTTTTTTTCACACAATTTGACAGAACAGTGATTGATTTTATCCTATTTAATATGTATATTAATCTCATATCTTGAAAATTATAAGAAACAATCGAATAACTATACATGATGCATCTTATGCTTTAGCATGAATTTGTTAGCAGATACTGATTTAAATTAAAATTGGTTTACAAATTTTTATAAATACAAATTTTGAGTTAAGTTAGATTTTATTCAAGTTGGATGTTTATAACCGAGACATATAGAGAGGAATGGTAAAGTGACATTAATAGGAATCTAAATCTTGTAGATTGATCAATATCTGAGGTGTAGCTGGATTTAGAGAGTCTGTGAGATCTCTAAACATATAAATTAGTATATATATTGACTGCTTTCCAGACATAGCATTATATCCAACACTTTCTGAAGAGAAAAATACTTAACTATTCAACACTTAGAAATATACTACACTACCACAACCATACTTAAATAAAAATTATTCTTTATATATTTGTGTTTAAAAAATGACTACCCATGCATGTTTTATCTCTTTACCTCACTTTAAAAATCTTGAATTGAACCCTTGTCAATTTATGTCATAAGTGAACAAAAAACGTTAAAATCACACTCATTATTCTTCATTTGAATGTCCCTTCACAACAAAGTGAAATATATAGTTTAGTAAGACATTATTTGAAAGTAATCCATCTATATAGATATAGTGAAAATGTGTTTGGAAACAATATATATATATATATATATATATATATATATATATATATATATATATATATATATATATATATATATATATATCTTTGTAAGAGTAGCATAAATCATCTAAAATTCTATGGTAAAAAAATATATATCAAAGATTCCACAGTAGTTTCATATATGATAATGTATAATCTTTTATCTGAAATTGATTGAAATTAAATCTTGTAAATGGTAAAACTCCTAATAATATGTATATACTCTTTGTTCTCTGGTTTAATATCTCTGGTAATTGGTAAAACTCCTAATAATATGTATATACCCTTTGAAATTTTTTTTTGCTGGTTAGAGCTCATATGCTATGGTTCACTGTTGTAATTCTCTATTTCATGTACTCACTTTTTTTATTAATGAAAACCCTTTTATCATAGAAAAAAAATGTGTATACATCTTCTTTAATAGATTAAATCTGATTCGGTTAAGTCTGAAAATTTGAAAGGATCTCAAATGAAGTGATATAAATAGCTTATTCTTCTTATTATACTCATATCACAAATCAAATAAAAAAAACACCACACCGTATAATTCATGTATATATATACATAACTGAAACATTTGGATAGTAAAGAAATATACCAGAGTTATCTGAAACATCACAACAACCCACACCACAAACAACAACTTTGTTTTAAGGTCTTTGGAATTTGTTTTCGATAAAATTCTTATAGGTGAAGCTTCATGATGTTACCATGGAAGATGCTAGGGTCAATTTAATTTGAGAAAGTAGACGTAGTGATGAAAAATATGTCAATGTTTAGATTATTGTTTTCAAGTGGCGATAAATGAAGACGTTACAAAGAAGAGGAAGAAGCCCAATATTATTGAATCTTTCATATCTTGCCACATATCCAAAAATATTCACTTTTTTTTTGCTGATGTGGACACCTTAAGAAGAGAATCTCTTCTCATTTATATATATATATACTAGGGTAAAACCCGCCCTACGGGCGGGTATGCAAATAAAAAATAGCTAAAAATATATTAATTAGTAAAATAAATGTTAAAATTTTACTTTAAACTGAAAATAATATCACATTGACTTTTCTTATTGAAAAATAATAAAATTGTTTAATGAAAAGAAATTATGATGCAAATGACGTTTTAATATTTTTCTCAAGGCCTATTCTATTTTTATTGTAATCAGTAAGTGAAGTAGAATAATTTACTCAAAATGTTAGTTGACACTTAAAATATAAATTATGAATTATTTGTACATCATATAGTGTACTTTGTTTTGAATCCTTTGAGACTTTTAGTCTATTTTATACATTTTCTTTTAAACATATTGATTCAGATAATGTGAAACAATAAAATAATTGATACACTACAAAAAATAATAATTAGCTAGATAGTATAAAAATATAATACTAATCGCCACTCTTTAAAAGTATCATATTTATTTGAATTATTTATCAAATAAACATATTATCCAAACTGATTTTCTCTTAAAAATATTATTCTTTAGTTTCATAATATAATTAGTGATTGTTTTATTCCTATTCTATAATTTTTCTGTGCTAAATTTTATATTATTTTATTATGTATATAATTAATATATTTTTGATTTAATAAATTTTCTAATTATATTTAAACAAACCCTGTTAGATTTTTATTTAGTATTTATATGATTTAAAATAATATATGTTATGTTTAAAAATACATTATAGGCTATAATTTCGAATCAAGTCATATTTGTTCACCGAATCATTTTTTTAAATATAATCATATCATCTAAAATACAATGTGAAAACATACAAATGAAAGAAAAGCTTTTAGAATATAGACATTCTTATGTACTAAAAATGCAAGAAAATTCTGGAGAAATTTTTTTTGTACTTCACAAACTATGGAGTCTGAGAGTAAATTTACCGCACCTTCATAATAAATTTACCGCACCTTCACAAACTTGGTGAATGAGAGAGAGAGATGGAAACTAAAAGTGCAATATACTACCCTTCTGACCCGAACATGAATATACCTTGCTTTCTTAGAAACGGTTTCATGATTTATTCTATAAAACTCTCCATCAGTTCAACCTGATCAATCAATTTTACCAAAACACAATTAATGAGTAATGAAGATAAACACAGTCAAAATTGTTTGTTATCAAGTTGGCAATATTTTTAATCACAAACGTTTTTACTCAATGTTTTCTGTCTTTGAAAGTCGAAATCTTCATAAGCGTTAAATAATCAATAAGGATAACCATGAGAAGAATTCAGAATCTTCCTTGAAAGGTTCCACCTTTGACCAATATCTCAAACAATATAACAAAAATAGAATACATAGCATTGATCCAAAGCAAAAAACTGGTACACTTTTTTTTATATTGAGATTAAGTTGAACTGACATGTTTTCCAATCTTTCCCCTAATGGTTCCATTTTTCATTGCAACTATCCAGCATATTCCCACATTTCCACAATCCAATATGAATCCCATGAGGTAATTACTAAATCAGAATGAGCCTGCGATTTCGTGGCTTCTGCAATGTAGTCCCATGGAGCATAAAATATATATTTTTGCCCTAAAAGTTACACTCACTTTCTTTTTGTATCCAAGTTTTTTTTTTTTTGAGAAGATGTAACATTACCGCAGAGAGTTTAGAACCAACGTCAGAGATGTATTCAAGCCCATATGTTTCTTATATGATGAATATAATTTTATAGAAATTAAAACAATAACCAAGGAGATAACATCATTTTGATAAATTTTATGAATTGTAAATTTTTAATCAAAGAAATGGTTGACGTTGATAAGAAGAGACCACATATGGGCCATAAGCATGTTCTTTCTGGTAGGTTTTTCAATTTTGTGATAGCTTTATTTTGTTATGTTGATATCATTATTCATGAATGGACAATGGTATGAATCATCATATTCTTACTCGTAAAAGCATCAGTTTCCTTGTCAAGAAATACATGTGCTCCTGAGGTGGAATTTAAGAGCAAACGTCCTGCAGAAAAATATCCCATGCGTGTTTCAAGAATATTAGGCTCTTCACATGTAGGCATTATTTTGAAAAATTCTAGTAAGTTATAGTATAAGTTTTGTGTTCCTTAATTCCAGACATAAATATACCTCCTACTATCTTGGGGTTTATGCTACTTGCAAGAACAACCCTTGGATCTTTTCCTTCAAGTTTCTTGTGGAAAAAGACAGCTTGTGAGTCAAGCAGGCTCAGGGTGACATATATATTACTGTAAAAAGGAAGACAGAACATAAGATGGTCAACGTATATTCGAAAGGAAAGTTAGATTATTTGTGGAAGTATTGAATGGATTCAAACAAAGAAGGGAAATACATGTCGATCTTGATGATCGCCATGACTCTCTCTTTTCCTTGAGGAACTGTATTCTTCAATCTTCACAGCAGTTAGCTAAGTCTGAGAGATTAAGAACATTATCATTTATTATCTGTCACAATGATATGTCTGAGATAAACATGCTTTAAGAAGTTGTACCTGGAACGTGAATTTTGATCACGGAACGGAACCTGAAACGTTCTTTAGGAATGAGAGAATTTGGTTCGGTTAGCACATCGGGATTGGTTGAATCAGTGGACCGGATTGTTAGAAGTGATTCTGGCTCTGGTTACACAGTGACATCAAACTGCTGGAGACGGTCCCTCAAAAGTTGCTGGCCGGTGAACATTCACAGTGGCTGCAATGGGATTGACGGTAACAAATCTGAAAATAGATCATTATCAACAGACGATATGTAAAAACATAAATTGTTTCAATTAAGATTAAATCTATAGAAGCCTTCGAATAACCAAGAAGAACCGATGAGGTAGCCATGATTGGGGATTGGTTTTTGTTTTTGTAGAATCACAAAATGTGAGTGTGATATTATTCAAGGGTAGAAGGCTCACCCCTTTTATAGGTAAAGAAAACCGCCTTCGAGTTGATGAGTATAATTGAATGAAGTAGTGTTTGATTCGCATTGGTGGAGTTAAGACATCTCTTAAAGCCGATGAATGAAGACAACTCGTAACGTCTGGGGGTTAAAGACCAAATATGAATCGACGTCGGCTTGATACAAATGTTTTTGATGACGATTTGTCGGTCTCGATGTGAGAAATCTCCATTGTTTTTGATTACCAGGAAAAAAAATCTCCATTGTTGATCAAGCGAAGAAGATGACGGCTTACCCTGGTCACCACTACCGCTCTCTAACATGAAGCCCAATTACAAAACTAAAGCCCAAAAAAACTTGTTTCAGAACTAATAATGCGATGCGTTTTGGTGGGCGGAGACACGTATCAGTTTATTAGCATCCGAATTGATGACGTGGATGAATAGAAGGGAAGAAAACCTTCTTTTATATATATAGATAGATATATATTGCTTGAAAACATAAGCTTGATATTTTTTCTTTTTTGACTGCATGACTTCTGTTAATTTATAAACTCATGGCGACATCTATAATTTCCTTTTTATAGAATTGAAGACTGGGCATTGTCGAGCAAAAGTGCATTCAAGACTCCTTCGATTTTGAGAAGCCCACAATGTTAAGAAAGAGAGTGAACTGATGTGTGTTGCTATGGTTCTTATTGATTCGAAGGCACGACCATAACTTTTTTTTACCTTTTAAAAACAGAATATGAGAATAACAATTTGTTTTCTTATGATTCATCCTTTCATGTCACAGACTACCCTTATCCAAGGATCAACATTTATATCTTGACAACAAGTGCGGAACGAGCAGTAGCTTTCTCAAAAAATAGGATCTCTAAACTTCTATATAAAATATTTTGCTTTATAATTTCTCCAACGTACTTACGGACCTCTCCTTCAAAATTTTCAAGACATTCTTGACTAGGTCATTGCAATCAAGAGCACAATTAACGACAGTACATAGAGGACACAATGTGTAATGCTGACTTACGTCTAGAAAAGTAGCCTTAACACAACTTTGTATGATATCATATTCTAATTTAGTTTTCATTGCTACTTTACAGGGATGTGAATGTGTGTGTGTTACTCTGTTCAAAGACCTAGCTTTTGCATCTCTTAAGAAATTGGAAAGCTACGGTTTGGAGCCAAAAGTTGTGTTGGTTACTAGCATCAATCCCAAAGTTGTTGGAGAAAATCTACTGATAATTTGTAATGTCTCCAGTGTTAAGACACAGCTCTCATGCCAATATATCACTAAAAAATCTCACTTTTCCACATGCAGGCCGATTATTTTTTAACGGTACTTCCGAAATCCATTTCACTTCGACTCTGAGATAGCATTGTGAAATCCAATTGAGATTGTTAATCTATTTTCTTAGGGATGGTTTATGAAACCTAGGTCAGGCTTTTTCAAACTTTGAAATTATTGGTTTCTTCAAATTTTTGGAATATCATTGTAAACTTCAAAACATAGGCTCTGGAAATTTTAGTGTGCATGATTATTTCCTTCATACAATGATTATTATGTCATATTATGTCACTGTAATTGAATTATTTTGTCTTCATATACTTACATGAAAGGTTTACAGTGATATAGTAGAAAGTGTTATTATCTTGCTTCTAAAGTAGATGAAATTACAGAAAGGAGATCAATGTTTGGAGTGCAAAGATTATTTATACATTTTGCTTTGTAGTGTGCTTTTTTGGGATTTTTAATATAAAGCTAACATATTTTTAACATAAAGCAAAGATCTTTATATATTTAACAATGTGTTTTTGTTACTATGTAAAAACTGAGAAGAGAATTTTTGATGAGATATGAATTATAGGTTTTCATTCAATACATTTCCAACACAGAAGTCACAAAATGGATTCAATATTGATGAAAAGAAAAATGAATTTATGTGAATATTTATATGCGATTTGGTTCATCTTTATTTCCAGATTATTAGTGGTTACATAATATATGCAAATAGTCAAAAGTAAATAAGTACCTAAAAATATTCAAAACACCATCAGTATTTAAAAATCTATTGATTCTTCATCCAAATATTCTTGTTAAACTAAATTTTATGTTAAGGTATTTTAGCATATATTACTCAAATCTATATATTATATATTATTAATTGTTTTTTAGATTTTTGAAATTTAAAGTACATATAAATTTTTTTTAAAAAATAATAATAATTTAAACGGGTTATCCGAACTCGAACCGAGATCAGAAATATCTGAACCGATTCTAAACCAAAATTTATGAATATTCGAATGAGGTTGAACTCTCTAACCCCAAAAACCTAAAACTTGAATAGATCTGAACCAAACCCGAATGAATATCCAAACCTCTATCCCTAATGACAATATTAATTTTTTCATAAATTTCTTGTTTATTAATTATTTATATTACTTTGAAAATAAAAACCAAAATCTAAAATCACCATTCAAATTTTTCAAAAAGCTAAAATCTACTAAAAAATCAAAAACTAAAAACTAAAAACTAAGAGGATGATTGTTTGCAGATTTTACATTGGTTTTTAGTTTTTGTTTTTCAAAAACTAAGTTTTTGTCCAATCAAGATTTTTAAAAAGGAGATTCCATACAATTTAGGAAAACTAAAACTTATATTATTGCCAATCAAGATTGTAACAAAAGTGTATTCCTAAAAAGTAGGGAAACCAGATTTTAGATGTTAGACCAACTTTTTAATGAAAAACCAAAATCCATGTTTTGTTGGTTTTTAAAATGTGCACGTCTACTTTTTCTTAAATATATAAATACAATATATTAACACTAGTTAAATGTATATGTTTGTTAAGCTCTAAACACTTTACTTACGTTTTTACTATTTATATATTATGATTTTTAATCTGTAGGAAAATATATGTTTACCAAAAATTAATAATTGAAAAAGAATTTAAAATATTTTTAATTTGTTTTCCAAATAACAAACATAATATTTTAATTCATTTCAATAATAAAATATAAACTTCTACAAATTTTATTTTTGATTTATTTTCTTGCTGTAAAATTCATAAAATTGAAAAATAATTCCAAAAATCAAATCATTTAAACTTATATATGTATAAAATCAAAAGCTAAAAACTAAACAGTAAAAATAAAATAAAATAAAATTTAAATACCAGTTTATGTTGATTGTTTTTAGATTTTCTGAATCATAATATTTTCATATATTTTAATGGTAACTTAAAAATATATTGATATCTTGCTACATTTACTGGAAAATACAAATTTCAATATATTTTATTAGTATTTATTGTATTGTCTTAAAATAAATCACTCCATTTTGTAAAAAGAAAATAGTAATTTTGACAAATAAATCTAAAATTAAAATATATAAATCAAAAACCAAAAACTAAAAACTCAAAAAAAAATTAAAAATTAAAATCTAAAACCAAAATCTAAAATCAAAAACTAAAATCTAAAAACTATAAACAAAAACCAAAAACTACTGAAACAATTATCACCTAAATAAACAATCATCACCTAAATCTACTGCGATTCCAACCGATTAAAAGAAAACTACACACCTTTGGTTTTCCTCTCCAGTCTCCACCATGAAAAGAAAAATAGAGACAGCAAATGATACTGATAGCAGAGAAATCGTGGAACCAACTTCGCCGTCACTTAGGGTTACAAAACGTAAGAAGAAGACGATTTCAGATCTCCTTCCGACCGATCTTGTTATGGAGATATTCAAACGGTTACCGGTCAAAACCCTAGTGAGGCTTATCTGTGTCTCGAAGCTCTGTGCATCTATCATCCGCAGCCGAGACTTCATGAAAGTGTTCCTCGCCGAGTCTTCGAACCGACCGGGTCGTCTCTTCTTCACATTCAAGCGTTTCAGAGATAGCTTCCTTTTCACGATTCCAACCCTAAACCGAGGTGAAGCCTCCTTAGCTATGTCTCATCCTGCATTTGATGTCGAAGCAAACCATTGTTCCCATCTTCATGGTTTGATTTGCTACGCAACTGCTTCTGCCTCTGCTGAGCTTAAAGTGTACAACTCCAGCACCAGGAAATCGACCACACTGCCTAAACTCGAGCCTGAAACTTCAGTCAAAAGTCACTTCTTAGGTTATGATGGTATTGATTGTGTTTACAAAGTGTTGTGTATGTCCGGACCAAAGCCTGTTTTTCAGGTTATGACCTTAGGAGACGGGAGTTCATGGAAGACCATTGACGTTGGTCTGTACTCTCATTTTCCTCTCGTGAACCATATATGTATCGATGGTGTATTGTATTATGAAGCTTGTGCTGACACGAAATTGAAGGGAACTTCATTCATCATAAGATTTGATGTTAGGTCTGAAAATTTTGAACGTATCAAAATGCCTGGCGATGATGTCAAATGTTCAGCAATGGTAAGTTACGAGGGGAAGCTAGCTATCATATCCATGGAGATTTCATCTGATGGTGGCTTGGTTTTGTGGGTTCTTGAGGATGCAGTGAGACATAAATGGTTGAAGAAGGTTTTTGTTTTGCCTAATTGGTGGACAAGTTTTGTTGAGGGCACATTAGTACATGTGTTTCATCGCTTCGTTAACGTCAATGATGCGGGTGAGCTGGTTTTGGCACCTATTTTTGTGCTTACTCGACACTATGTTCTATATTATGATCCAAATAGAAATAGTATTAGAAAAGTCACAGTAGAAGGAATCGAAGAGCCTAAACGTCACGACAACAGCAGACCATTCGATGCTTGTCGTCTGCTCCATCTCTGCTCTAGTCAGGTTGAGAGTCTCATGTTTCTGTAAGAATCATAAGATCGATGGTCTGTTTTCAACCTTCAAACTACGTTGAAATGTGACCTAGCCCATCTTTAGTTTGTTGGGAAGTCTCATGTTTATGTTATATATTTGGTTACATTTTCACCATATCGACAGGTTGTTTATATTGTTATATTGGATTATTGGTTACATTTCCTATTTGCTTGTTACGCCTAACAGCTTCACCTTCACATAATTGTTAATGTTGAGTTGCTTTTGTAACACAATTCAGGACTAGGATGCTCTATTCAGTTCTAACTTTGAATTTTCTTGTTTTCTATTTAATAACTATACAAATTGATAATCGCTAATTGAGTTCCAGTACAGTTAACATATTGGCGTGTCTTTAATGAAAGGGAAAAAAACTGACAAAGAACATATAATTAAACACTGAAGAAATAACATTTTACTTGATTAGCTTATATTTAAATACAATCACCAATCTTGTGCCTATCCAATATATGTCAAGACTGACTTTGACTTTTTGTTTTATCTTATTAGTAGTCACCACGTTTGTTTATTTTAATGTGACTTGAGAAGCAACCATATTTTGTTCATTTGTTGGCCTCTTCTTGCAGAAAAAAAAAGGAGACAACCTTCCCCTCTCCGCCATGGAAACACATAAGAAGAAGCTTTCAAAGAAGAAGATCTCTGATGATGTAAGCACAAGCAGAGGAAACTATGATGACTCCATTCCGCTTGATCTCATCCCAGAGATACTCAAAGATTTGCCTGTTAAAACCCTAGCAAGGTTCATCTGCGTATCCAAAACCTGGGGATCCATCATTCGCAACCGAGATTTCGTGACATCATACTTGATCAAGTCGTCGACTCTTCCTCAAAGTCTCATCTTCACATTCAAGAGCAGGCGTCACGGTAAACATTTCTTCTTCTCATCAAGTCAACGCCAACATGGAGATGAATCATCATTATCTTGTGTAGCAAGTTACCATATGACATGTCATTCTCAACCCTACACAGCCATCACTCCATCTGTCCACGGTTTGATTTGCTATGGACCTCCTTCTAAGCTCATGGTGTACAACCCTAGCACTAGACGGTCCATTTCTTTGCCTAATGTCGATGCTCACAGGATACGTATGTACCACTACTTGGGTTATGATCCCATCGATGGTGACTACAAAATGTTGTGTATGAGTAGAGGAATGCATGCTCGTAGGGGACGTGGTTTAGCTGAGAAGATACAAATATTGACACTGGGAGATGGGAGTTCGTGGAGGATGATTGAAAACTGTCCTCCTCCTCACTCTCCTGAGTCTCCTTATATATGTATAGATGGGGTTTTATACTATGGAGCTTATCTTGACTTAGGTTCACGTATCGTTAGAAAAGACCATGCAGTCATGAGTTTTGATGTTAGGTCTGAAAAGTTTGATATTATCAAAGTACCACCAGGAAGAGCTGACAAGTTTACAAGGATGATCAGATACAATGGGAAGGTTGCTCTCATGTTTTCTGATCGATTTAGTAGTTACCCTGGTCGAATCGAATTGTGGGTTTTAGAAGATGCTGCCAAACATGAATGGTCTAATCAGAATTTCGTTTTGCCTCTCTTACCTGACAGGAGGACCATGTTGCAAGTGTTTTGTGTCGTTGATGATGATGATGATGCTGGCGAGTTTGTTTTGGCACCAGAGACTTTGCGTGCACCGCCGTATTATGTTTTGTATTATGATCCCAAGAAAAAAAGCATGAGAAGAGTTGACATTGAAGGAATCACAGAAAAGGATCTTCAGTATTGGGATGTGGATTCGGATCGACGTACAATCTCTATCTTCCCTGGTCAGGTTGAGAATCTCATGTTTCTCTAAGATAGTCTTCACAAGGGTTTCATGGTCACCTACAGTGAAATGATTTGTTATCTCAAATCGTAGCTCAGCTTCAGAAGATTCTTTAGGATGTTCCATGATCATTGTCTTTATTAGTAACACTTTGTTTATGATTGTTATCTATTCTTGTTCATTGCTTGCTACTGTTATTTTTTTTTGCTGAATTTCTCATTTGTCCCTTTAGCTTCATATAAAGCAAAGGGGTTCATATTGAGTTGCTCCTGAAACAAAGTCCAGCAATAGAATCATTTATAAGTTTAAACATTTTCTGCTTTTCTCCAGAACATCAAAAGATTATCTACCTCTTTTTTTTTTTTGTAAATGCAGGTAATCACACGGAGCCTACAAATATTCAATATCTGATTTAGAGAAAGTTTCTGTTATAATTAAAAAATTGTTTCTGATATGAAGTTACGAAATGTTCAAAACCAAGAACAAAAACATCAAAAAATTAGAGAAGAATGCAGACGTAAAAGCGTAGACCACCAAGCAAAGCGGGTCTATGAAAGGGTTTGATCATGTATTCAGGACCGACCACAAAATGAAATGTAACTGGAACCGACAATTTCAATTGTAACTACTCTTCGCTATGTAACGCATTAGAAATGCAATAGAGTCTTGTACCATGGTTATTAAGACGGTTTGGAAATAGTTTCAGTGACAAGCTGATAATCTATAGCAAATTAGCAACGATCACAGACAGTATGACAATGAGGATCTCTTAGACTGTATAACGTCCACAAGATATTTCTGAGTTTTGTAACTAACCTATTCTCTGAAATAAAGTATACTATGTAAACTGTTCTGTAAATCAATACTATTAAAACATAAGCACTTTTTATCTACTTGCAAGTATCTATTTCAAAACATTACATTTATTTAATTTTTGTGTTATGTTACATACAACAAACTTAATTATTATTAAATAACAACATAATATTAATATAATATTTAAATATATTCAAAATAAGATATCAAAAAGATACTCTTAACTATTTTTTCAGATTACATTTTAACAATATCTTTAATATATTTTTATTTTAAAAACAAAAATTTATTGTTTTAATATTATTTAATAATAAAAACGTAAATAATATTATATTAAATTATAAATGAGTATTAACTCACTTTGATTTATAGAATAAGAACTAACTTTCTATAACATTTATATATAAATATTTCATATTTGTAACTAAACATTACACAAAATAATAATTATAATATAAATTAATCAACTTTATAAATTATAAACTAGATGAATTACATTTACAAAATAACAAAATACTACCATAAGATATTAAAAATGAAATAATTTAATATTTTAATATACATATCTAAATTAAAACATAGGATATAAAAAATTAACATTTAATTATATGTAACTGATACAAAAAATAATAATAAACAATTTTTTTCAAACCTCCACCAATACATAATAATATAATTATCCTAGATAAAGTCTTAAAATCGTTAATATATATATAGAATTTTTTATAAAATAAATATTAATAATAGCTGCTATTAATATTTAATTATATGATGAAACATGTTATTACTGATATTTTTTTATTATAATTTTACGGGTTATTCTAATAAACAGACAAAATATTTATCAAATATAAAATTAATTTAACAAAATATAACACATAATATAAGTTATGCTTGAGAATTTAAGTACCTATTTGGGATACAGGTCGAATATTTTGAATCAGAGCTAATTTATATCACATCATAGGTGTCATAATATGTAACTAGACAAGTTTGTAAATATGAATCAGATTCAAATATAACACGTTGGGTTTGGTTCTAATTTGTACACATCCTAAAACCGATAAAGTAACCATATATTGTTTGGATTCGGGTTATATTGATTTAGCAATCTAAAATCTAAAACCAAAACAAAAGAAAGATACTTATTTTTATAGAATCTATACTATTAAAAGTATTGGCACCCTTGAAAAATCGACTGATAGAAGTTGTCTGCACCCTCATTAGTGGCATTTTAGTAATTTATTTTTGGGCTTACATCTATATATATATATATATATATATATATATATATATATATATATATATATATATATATATATATCGATTTGTTACAATTCATATCAAATATTACATATACCCGAATTATTCTCTCTCTTCCCATTAGTTACTCTAACCATTATTCATTTTATATTTCATACATTTATATTGTGTTATACACCTTATATTACATGATTTAAATCTATAGATTTCCAACATTATAATTTTTTGGTTGATATTTTTTTGTATATACATCATATATAAATAATATGATGCTATATTTCATATATTAATATTTTCATATAGTTGTACTACACCTTATATTTCAAAGACTATACTTTATAAACCCATATTACTCTAACTATGATATCATGGTATATTTCATATATTAAGATTTTCATATAGTTGTACTACACCTTATATTTCAAAGACTATATGATATAAACTCATACTACACTGGCCTACATGATTTCAATATATAGATTTCCAACATTATAATTTTTTGGTTGACATTTTTTGGTATATGCATCATATATCGATGATATGATGCTGCATTTCATATATTAATATTTTCATATAGTTGTATTACCCCTTATATTTCAAAGACTATACTTTATAAACTCATATGACTCTAACCATGATATGATGCTATATTTCATATATTTAGATTTAAAACACAGTTGTACTACACCTTATATTTCAAAGACTATATGATATAAACTCATACTACATTTTATATTACATATATTAAGATTTTCTTATAGTTGTAGACATTTGTTAATGTATATATAATATATTGTCTATATCGACATTTTCATGACTTTTGCATACTATATCAACCATTTTTTAATGTCTCACTACTTCTATCATTTATTTCATAACTCAAAACCATTTCAAATATAAGGAAAATGGAGAATCCATTCAAATGTCCATCATTTCATGTTTTTAAGACATTTGAGAATGGAGAATCCATCCAAATGTCCTTCGTTTCATGTTTTTCTTTATATGTCGATATATCATCATTCTCATGGTGACATTTAATGAACGAGATACGATTTGTTAAGAAAATATTGCAAAAACTATTTTTTATAATTATCTTCCTAATAAAATAAATAAATTGCTTTATCTACAAGTTTATAGATTAACCACAATCAATATCATGGTTATTTATTCTTTGGTTGGATTCCATAAATTTTGGTAACTTACCGTAGTTGGATTACTGTTAAACTTTAAACTTCCTATCGAATTCAAAATATCTTCAAGAAATATTCCTTATTCCTCGAAAGAGATATTTTTAAAAAATCATCTAAATATTCTGCCCTACATTTGCGTAACCTAAATGTAAATCGTCCCTCCCTATTATAAATATAGCATCTCTTAACCACTATATTCATCATTCCTTGAAAAACCTAAAACAAAAATGATGAATAATTTGCAGTTGTCTTTCTTGAGCGATATAAAACCGAGGAAGACTGCATGTCGCATCCAAGTCAAAAGCCTTCATACATAGATACATTTCATGAAAGACATATATGGGAGACCATGGAACTAATTCTTTCTGATGCAAATGTAAATTTATCGTTTTATATAGATTTATGATTTAAATATCTTCATTTCGTAAGTTTTATATATTTAATATAAAGAAATATATCTATAAACATATTGATTTATAACTTGATATGCAATTCTATTAGTGGTCAGAGAGTAGCTTGCTGTATTTGGGGTAAATTTTCTGAGAATCTTCATACAGCTAGCCAAGAAACAGAAGGCATGGTAATATGTCTTCTACGATTTGCTGAGATTGGGCAATATAGAGGTATTCCTTGAAATTGAAAAACTTCTATTGTGATTTTGTACTAAATGACCATTGTTTATATAGTTGAAAATAGGTTTCTACTAACTCAATGTTTTGATCATTCCTTCAATTTTCTAGAAAATACTCAAATGCTTATAATTTATTTTTGGCTATAGGTGAGGTCCAAATCTCAAATGCTTATGATGTAAGTAGGGCTGCGAATCTGAGTCATACCCCTCGGGTCCTGCCCCGTTTGACCCGCTGCGGGGGAGGTGCGGGTCAAACAATTTGAAAAAATTGATTGGTGGGTGCGGGTTATGAGTATTTTATGCGGGGCGGGTGCGGGTTGGTAGATTTTGAATCGTGGGTTTAGCGTTTAGGGTTTAGGCCATGGACCCATCCAATTTTGGCTTCAAATTAATATGTGTTTTATTTTTTCATACTCTCACAACACTTAATTTCTGATTCTCGGTTCAACCAAAAACTGACTCGGTTATGCAAAACTCAATGAAAATACTCTACTAAAAATTTAAATATACATAAAATTTCACATATAATACTATCATATAATAGAAATCGAATCATTTGATACATTTTGTTACAACCAAAATAAAACCCGCGCTTCTCAAGCGCGGGTCAAAATCTAGTCAATACTATTGAAACAAAAGCACTTTTTATCTACTTGCAAGTAGTCTACTTCAAAACATTACATTTATTTAATTTTATGTTATGTTACATACAACAAACTTAGTTATTATTAAATAAACACATAATATTATATAATATTTAAATATATTTAGAATAAGATATCAAAAAGATACTCTTAACTACTTTTTCAGATTACATTTAACAATATCTTTAATATATTTTTATTTTAAAAATAGATATTTATTGTTTTAATATAATTTTCATAGTAAAAAACGTAAAATAATACAAATTAATATCAACTCATTTTGATTTATAGAATAAGAAATAACCTTCTATAAAATTTACAAATAAATATTTCATATGTGTAACTAAAAATTACACAAAATTATAATTATAATATAAATTAATATACTTTATAAATTATAATTTAAATGAATTACATTTACAGAATAACAAAATATTACCATAAGATACTTAAAAAGAAATAATTTTATATTTTAATATACATATCTAAATTAAAACATTAGGATATAAAAATATAATATTTAATTATATGTAACTGATACACAAAATAATAATAAAAAAAGTCTTCAAAACCTCAGTCAATACATAAAAATATATTTATCATAGATAAATTATTAAATTGTTTATATATATTTTTTTATAAAATAAATATTAATAATAGCTACTATTAATATTCAATTATATTATGAAACCTGTCATTATTGATATTTTTATGATTATAATTTTATCGGATGTTCCAATAAACAGAAAAAAATATTTTACAAAAAGAAAATTATTTGAACAAATATAAAACATAATTTAAGTTATGCTTGGGAGTTCAAGTACCTATTGAAATATGGATCGGATATTTTTAATCAAAGCTAATTTATATCACATCAAGGGTGTCATAATTTGTAAGTAGGCATGTTTGTAAGTATGGATCAGATTCAAATATAACACATCAGTTTGGTTCTAATTTGTACACATCCTAAAACCGATAAAGTAACCATATATCATTCGGATTCGGGTTATATTGGTTTGGCAATCTAAAATCTAAAACCAAAACAAAAGAAACATACTTATTTTTATAGAATTGGATATTAAAGTATTTAGTTAAAATTTAGATAATTAATTTTAAATATCATTTTAAATAAATATAGAAATGAAAATTTAAACTAGATATTTATGTTTCAAATATTTATATTTATGATTAATTTGGACATTCAGATCGATTCAAATTTTTTTCCAGATTTTTTTGGTTTTTGGGTTATTCATTCGGGTCTGGCTAATAACACTTTAATTTGGATATATTTTGTACCACCCTACAAAACTCATTCTGATATATTTTAGATTTTTGACCAGTTACGGATCTAATTTTTTTGTTTAGATTGAGTTTAGACGTCGAGTTATGGATTTTATACACATGTCAACTTTATATAAAACAAAAATGCGGTCATATAAAATTTTCTCCGAAAGATTATCCTGCATTCTTAAAAAGACTATGTTTGATGAAATTAAAGAACTAAACAAGTTTATCCCACATTTCTACATGTATAGGAAATGTGATTATATAAATTTTGCATCAAACATAAATCCGCGCTTTGAAAGCGCGGATCAAAATCTAGTCTACTCTATTAAAATAGAGTCATTGTTTTAAAAGTTGTGAGTAACTTTTGGACCTATTCAAAAATACATCCCTCTATATATTAAAAGAGAAGTACATTTGCCAGGTGGCACTCACACAACCCTTCTCAGAAGAATTCTAACGATTCTATTGGTTGATTTTTTAGAATTTATTTTTTGATTTATTTTTACCATCGACACTACTAAAAAGGAAATCCATTTAAATACTTACCTTTTGTGTTTTCTCGATTCAAAGAACATCCTTTTGCGATCTTTTCTCTGTTTAATTCATTTATACTCATTAAATATTTTAGATGTCAGAGAAACAAAATTAATTGACAAGATATTTTCACTCTTAAAATCATGCATTTAAAACAAAATTAATTGATAAGATATTTTCTCTCCTAAAATCATGCATTTAAAACTTAAACCAAAATTCTGGTGCAATCTATTAACGAGATGTTCTCCTTTAGCTTTATCAACAAGATATTCCAAAAATAATATTACCTTAAAAGTATAAGATTTATTGAGAATTTATTAGAGAATATGTTACTTCTTAGCTTATCATTGAGAAAGGTCCATCAATTTACTATAAATAAGACATTCACAGTAGAAGAAATGAAATCATTGAACTTTGTATTCTGAACTTTTTATGTTAATAATGTTCTAAACTTTTTTTTTTCTTCTTATTTTAGAACATTAAGCTTTTATATTTCATGAGAGCTGATTTTTCTTTTGGTTTATATGCAGATATCCTATTATGACGATTTCTGCACTGAAGCTATATATGATTTGATTGTACACCTCTTTGATATATCATTTCGATAACATCTTTGTTCCTCAATCTGGTAAAAAAATTCTCTATTTGATAACATCTCTCAGCTATATCATTTCAATAGCATCTTTTTGTGCTGTCAATACTTTTTTTTTTGATTAGTAGATTTATATTATTGTTTAGAATTATAAGCTTATATATACATATATATTTCTTTGGTTTGCTGATTGTGATTTTGTTTTATGATCTTTTAATTAAAATTTATATTTTTTTTTGGTTCGCAATTATATGATCTTTTTAATTAAAATTAGTAATATTTATTAATCAAAAAGTTATATCGACTACTTTTTATATTTATTATTTCCTTATTATATATCATATAATATTTAAATATCTATAGTTTAAATGTAATTTACCTTAGTGTTTTTAGTTTATTAATAACAACCTACCTTATTTTGAACACATATTACTTGTGCAACTTCAAATTATATTTATTGCATTGTTTTAATGCAATTTACCTTAATGTTTCTAATTTGTAAATCATCTTTATAAACTTATTTTGAACACATATTACTTGTGCAACTTCAAATCATAGTTATTACATTGTTTTAATGCAATTTACCTTAATGTTTCTAATTTGTTAATTCGTTTTAAGAAACTTACCTTATTTTGAATACGACTTAATTGCACAAGTTTATAACATATTATTTGTAAATCATTTAATGACAATATAAGTTTAATATCTTTCTTTGAACTGTTTCATTATTTATTATGAAATTATATTCCTAAACCTCATTTGTTATGAAAATATCTCCCTAATAACATAATAAAAATAGGAATGTAGAGTATATATAAAGGAGACACCTAAGGAATGTCAATACTAACTTATTAGTTTATTTTTATTCGATAAAAAAATTTAAATTTATAAATTCTTACATTTGTTTGTTTTTTCTATTAACAAATAAATAACACAGACGAAAGACCGTTTGTAGTTAACAACAAACCATTTATCAGTTTGTTTCAATAGTGATATGCAAATTTAATATTATTTCTGTCTCTATTAAATTATTTTATACTGTACAGTTGCTAACAAAATTTGACAATTGTTTGCAGGTTTCTATGAGATATTTTTAATTCATAACTGTTCTTCTTATTTTATATTACTTATTTAATTCACAAGATTGATTGGTAATAATTAAGAATGATTTATGTTAACGCATTAAATTCAGAATATCTATATAGCAATAAAAAGAATGTAATAAATAATACGAATATATTATTTGATACTAACTTATTGTGCAGCCATATCAACACTGTTATATATATCTTACATTTTCTTATGGTTTACATTTTAAGTTGCTTATTTTCTTCAAAGCTTAATCTAATGACGTTTTTTAGAAAAAAAATAACTTTTGTGCCTATGTACTTAAAAAAACTAACAAAATATGGATGTCTATTTTGAGAATCTAAAACAGAGATATGGAAAAAAATAAAGAAGCATGTTGTTGGGCATCAGCAAAGGATCTACGCAAGTTGTTTTGTGTCCTATTACTAACACATAGTATCACAAATCCAGAAAACGTTTGGAATGCTACTTGGAAAAAACTATCACAAGATATATTATGCAACCAAATAAAAAATACGGATAAACCAAGTACACTCATGTTTTTATCAAAAGAAAACGTCATTAGAAATTGTGTTTGGGTAAATATAATTTTTTACATGTTCTTTCCGACTTGGAGTAGATTGAATTAATCATGCTTTTGAACGGAAGCTCATTGACGTTGTTTAAGTTTAGAACGTGTTATCAATAGTATACTCTTCTATTGGTTAAGCTGTGGCTTTTGTTAGAATTTCTATTAATTGAATTTTTTGTTTTATTATTGTGGAATTCACGTTATTGTAATGTTATAAATTAATAATAAAAGCATTATCTCATTATTGTCGTATAAGTTCTTCAGTTTTATTACATCTCCTTTTTCATAGTATTGTCTTATAACTTTTATTAGATCACTGAAACAAAAAGTGAATTGATGTATCAAATGTACTAATCTTTAATGACCTAATTAAATTCCACTGTCCCAAAATCAGAATAACGAGAGAGAGAGAGAGAGAGAGAGAGAGAGAGAGAGAGAGAGAGAGAGAGAGAGAGAGAGAGGGATATGTGTAACATTTCTTTTAACCTTTCTACATGCATTTTACGAAAAATTTATGCATAATAATATTTTTCACCTAAAATTAAGAATTACAACACATATACAATACAATTCTAATTAGTGATAATAGAAAATATGTTACTTATAAAACTACACACTATTAATTTCAGATTTGGAAAATAAAATTCAACCTTCAACACACAATTTTTTTGTGATGTTGCAATTATAAATACACGCAATAACTACCTATTGATACTGAAGTTACTTTGTTCCATCTCCTCCATGTAAAATATTGTGTACCAGCATTTTTTCTGTGCCTGATGCTTTACCTCAAAGACGGTGGTCTTATGATATAAAATCTATTTTACTTCTAAAACTTTATATTATTAAATCCATAATTTGAATCTGTATATACCCGCACAGGGTGCGGGCCGGTCACCTAGTTCATATTAAATAGAAGCAAGGTTTATTATTTGTCTAACTAATTACGAAGTATGACGTTTATGATTGAATATGATTATTATATAACTGTAAATTACGAAATATTCTCCATTCTTTTAGGAATCATTGTGCTAACAACAACCCTAAACATAATCAGTATAATAACATTCACGTAAAACTTTCAAGTAAACCAACATTCTAATGGCTATATTTAATAATTTTAATCCTTCACGTAAAAGAAAACACGGTTTACAATAACGAATATATATATATATATATATATATATATATATATATAACATAATTTAACTACCACTATTTTATAAATTATAAATTAAAATACTTACATATGCATGATAACATATATTTATACACTTTAAAACATATTCAGTTTATTATGGAAAATATTAAAATAAAATATTTAGAAGCATAAACATTTTTTAGATTTAACATTAAACCTAAATTATCATATTAACATATAGTTTAGTGTATTTTCATTTAAAATAAAATATTAAATTTAGTGGACATTAATATTATTTGATTATATAGCATATTCAATTAATATATTATGATTTATAGTTACATGTTTTTGCAGCTTATTTCATACAAATGTAAATATTTATCAAGTATGAGACGGGTTAAACGCCATATAATTAATTTATATTATAATAAATATTTATTTATCATCATAATAAAATAAAGTTGACAAATATAAGAAATAAGAAAATAAAGATATATTATAAGTATGGATCATGTTAGAATATAACACACCGGTTCTAATTCTAATTTGTATCACATCCTAAAATCTATAAATTAATCATATAGCGTTTGGATTTGAATTATATTAGTTTGGTTCAGATATATCCAAAATTAAATCCCAAATTTAGAAGCAAAACATAAAAAGTAAATACTTATTTATATATAATTGGATATTTAAAACATTTAATTTGAATTTAAATACTTGTTCTAGAGACCATTACAAAATAAATAAAGAACTGAATTTTAAGTACATTTTTATATATTAAATATTTATACTTATGATTAATTTGGACATTCGGATCGGTTTTTAAGTTTTCCGAATTTTTGGTTTTTCGGGTTACCCGTTCAAGTTTGACTAATAACAATTTGGGTGTGTGATGTCTTGCATTATTGCATTGTTTTATCTACTCTTTTGCATACCTTTTCATCATGTAGGTTAGGTTCTAGCCATGTTTAGGTTGCATTTTGCATACATGAGTCCCCTTTAGGTATTGGAGTTTCACATGGAAGCTTTGGAGACATTTGGGGTTCATTAGAGGCTCAAAAGAAGCAAAAGGAGTGATCTAGACCCGG
>CAKOAT010162266.1:39976-66262 GCA_932364175.1 Eruca vesicaria subsp. sativa | reverse complement strand
ACGGCGAAAGGACGAAATCAGCATCAGACAGGGGAGTCACCTTCAGCTTAGCAACGTTGGCTTCATGCTCCATCTCTTGAGCGCCGAAGACGTCGATTAGCTCTTGCGTGATTCCCACCTTTTCTTCCTGGATCATCTCGAGGCACTTCTTCGTCCCAGAAGCTTGATCCAGCAGACTTTGCTCCTGATCGAATTGGCTACGACGCTCAAGGTAAGCCCGAACGCGACTGATGCAACGATTAACCTTGTCAGTCATGGCCTCCTCAACGCGCACCCTCTCGCGTGTAACCTCTAGACTTCGAGACTCCCGCAGGCGTTTCCTCTCATCGAACAGCTTCCGCGTCACTGCATCTCTTTCGGCTAGAAGCTCGGCCTTCTCCTGCTCCAGTGCAGCATTGGCTTTCTCGAGACTTGCCTTCTCACGCGTAAGCAGTTTCTTCGCCGCACGATCGGCTTTGAGTATTTTCTCAAACCCAACGAACTTCTCGCGAAGTATATCCTTCTCTTTCTTATTGTCGGCCTTCATCTGCTCGATAGTGCCAAGTCTCGTGCGGGCAAGTCCTTCCGCATTACCAAGAAGGGTCATCGTTTGCTTCAACGTCCTGTCGTACTTCTCAACAAGAACGTTCATACTCCCATCAGCCTGAAAAGCGAACGAATAAAAAAAATTTAACTATAATGAAGAAAGAGATGCCACTGCAACAACACAACCATCAATCGAAAACTTACCCGTCTGTGTTGAAGAGCGGCTTCCGCGTAATCTTCTTTAAAAAAGAGATTTCCCACAGGAGGCAAATCAACCGGACCGCCTCGGATTTGACGAGTAAGCTCCGCGCACGGACCCGAGTTATGAATCAAAGGAGTCCTCTCGTCATATGAGAAGCTCACGCGATCCGTGAACTCGATCCAGGGTCTCTTGGAGTCACCTTCTGAAAGGCTCCTCCGAAAGGGAGACTTCCTCTTCGAAGGAACATCAGTGGGCAGAGGCTCGGTCGATTGGTTGCGTGCTTCAGTCCCGTCACCACCGGCGTCGATCGCCCCCGAAGTATCCACCGAAAGAGGTTTGGGACTTAGAGATTTCGATGCCTCCTTAGCAATCTTTCTCCTCTTTTTCTTCGGACCTCCCTCCGAACCCTTCTCCTTAGGATCGCCATCGGCAGAACCATCACGCGGCTCTCTCTCCCTCTCCCCCGTCTCCAGACTGTCAGCACGCCCTTCGGAAGGATTAACCTCAGCCGACGACCCTACTTCCTTCGTCACGGGGCTCTTCCGCTTCTTCTTCTTCTTCTTCTTCTCTTCAGGAGCCGGAGGATCGACTTCAGACTGGATGTTTTGACTTGGATCGGTTTGTGGAGTAACTTCAACGTTGTCATCGCCAGCCGGAATGACCCTAGAAGTCGTCTTCCTCAGCAACTGGAGTTTCCCCTTAAGCAAAGCACTCAGATCCGGTCTTCCTGACATCTCCCTCGCTTGCTTGAGCAGTTTCTGTTGTTTCCGGGTAAACAAGGACAATCGAGACTTTCGTGCCGAGACTATCAACGGTTGCCTCGATTCCCAATCAACTGTGAAAACAGAAAGAAAAAGACAACTGTCAGTCTATTAGCCGGGACCTAAAGTTGAACTTACAAAAGGAACCTTTACCTCTCTCTATGCGAGCCTGTTGTCGACGAATCCACTCACGACTCAGATCCGGCCAATTCAGGTGAATTTGAGTTGCAATGGCTTGTGCGATCTCGAAGAACTTTTCCGGGTACGCGATCGTATTCGGATGACGAACTGCAAAAAAAAAAAAAAGAAGAAGGTTAGAAAACCGACGAACGTGGTAAACAACACGGTGCGCGTTCTCTACCAATTTCTTTGTCCCATAGCACAGGGAAGGCGTCTTCAATGGCTTCCGCAAATGCATACTTGTCAGCTTTGACATAGAAGTACGAACACTGCCAGTTCGGCGTCTTGCGGGGCTGGCCAGTCAACACGTTGTAACTCGGGCGCATCTTAACGGAGAACAGACCTCCCCTCTCCGCCTTCGTAGAAGTCAACTCTTCGAACGCTCTGACGCTCATGGGAACATCTATCTCCGCAGCCAGCACCATCAACATAACCGCGTACCGAATCGAGCCAATCTTCAGCTGGCTGATTGCTACTCCTCGCCTCCTCGCATATGCCGAGATTAAACGCGGAATTGGAAACCAAAGCTTCGAGTCGTCCTCGAAATACAACTCATAAATACACTGGAAGCCGATTGGAGGCGACCAAGGCCTCTGCTCCTGGGTAGGAATCGCGTAAGTCACGCCGGCTCCTCTGCAAGACTGCAGAATACTTCTTACGGTCGAATGATTCGATCGAGTTCCGAAGACATTCTCCCAACGCTGGCCTTCTGCCCAAGGATCCCGCGCCGACTCTGGAGGCAGAGCATTTAGCTCCTCGAAGGTACCATCGAGATGAAGAATAGTCGGCTTGCATTCGATTAAATCGAATCTGATGATTCGATGCCTTAACCATAAAGTTCGAGGGCTCTGATCCGGCGACGCCATATCTTCACCGTCCTCATCGGAGCTCGAGTTTTCAGCACCCCCCTGATCGGACTCATTATCCGAGCGACTAGAATCTCCCTCATCACTCTCTTTTTCGCCGGATAAATCGCCCTCCTCTCGCTCAGACCCGCTAGCCGCGCGACTAGAATCCCCTTCTTCAGCGGCTGAATCATTCTCCTCACTCGCTAAATCCGTTGCCGAGTCTCTGTGCGGCTCGAGCCTCTCCCTACGCAAGGCGTCGCGATGAATCAAACTGAAGTCTTCTATCGGACTTCCGTTCGCTGTAACATCATCGGTTTGACCGGTGGCGCAGGCAATCCCTTTGCCTTTTTCCTCACGAGATAATCGTCCCGACGAGGCCATAATGAAAGAAGGAGAGAATCTACCTATTTATAGCAAAGTCGAGAGGCACGATTCTCTAAGTGCAATTAATGCATTTAAACGGGCCTAAATAAGCCCATTAACTGCAAAAACCCAGAAGATTATCCAAGATTATTAACCCTTAACCTAATCCAGTTTGGTTAAACCCTTGCGACCGGTTTACCCAAACCGAGATTAAACCGGGGCTAAACCAAGCAGCGATTGAGATTGAACCAGAAGACGGCTAGAGGCTGAATGTGCTTCTCAACTCAGATGATCTACTCAAACTAAGTGTTGCTCCACCAGTGATAACTTAGTTAATAATTCAGATGTCTTTATGAAGCAATAGAAAACACACTAGCCGCGAGACTAGACGCGCTCAAGGTGTCGCCTAAACGCACTCTCACATACATCAACTCAGTCATGCTACTAAATAAGCCCAAGATGACGCCTTTACGCGACAACATGAGACTTCCTAGTCGCGAGACTAGACACGCCCGAGTTGTCGCCTAGATGTGCTCGCAACTAACATTCTAGTCGCACTACTAGGCGAGCCCAAACCGGTACATTTACGCGACGATGGAGGACATCCTAGTCGCGAGACTAAACCTGCTCGAGGTGTCGCCTAAACGCGCTCATGATTGACGTCCTAGTCGCGAGACTAAATCTGCTCGAGGTGTCGCCTAAACGTGCTCATGATCGACGTCTTAGTCGCGAGACTAGCCCTGCTCGAGGTGTCGCCTAAACGTGCTCATGATCGACGCCCTAGTCGCGAGACTAGACCTGCTTGAGGTGTCGCCTAAACGTGTTCCTGATCGACGTTCTAGTCGCGAGACTAGACATGCTTGAGGTGTCGCCTAAACGTGCTCATGATCAACGTCCTAGTCGTGAGACTAAACCTGCTCGAGGTGTCGCCTAAACGTGCTCGTGATCGACGTTCTAGCCGCGAGACTAGACATGCTCGAGGCATCGCCTAAACATGCTCATGCTCAACGCTCTAGTCGCGAGACTAAACATGTTCAAAGTGCCGTCTAAACGCGCTTATGATCAACGTTCTAGCCGCGAGACTAGACGCGTCGGAGGTGTCGCCTAAACATGCATTCTTGCAAGTTTCCCCATTTGATCAAACCTGACCATAAATTCACTCAGAATCCTACGGACTCATAAGTGAACTGGGGGGACTTATTGTGGGAGATGGGTTATACCCCTCCACAAGGCCCATCAAACGAGGAAAACTCAGCCTAGCGTGACAATATACTCGGCCCACCGGGTAACACCAAAACGACTCGGTATGAGACGCGTTTAGTAGCGCGGCTAAACGTGTTCTAGAAGAGTCGGCGGAAGCACGATTTACCCGAACGACTAAATGGGCCTAGCAGTAATAANTTACCCACCTTCCTGTTTAGTCACCAGCTCGTTTAGTCACCCTCCTGTTTAGTCACCTTCCCGTTACTCACCATCTTGTATTTCCGGCCAATCCGCCTCTTTACTCTTCTCTTTGTAACTCCTTGTTCAGATCTAATAAAACGTCTTTGTTCGCCCTCAACTCTCTTTATATTGTTCAAACCATTTTCACCTCAAACAACGACCTTATCAATACTCCCCCCATTGAACAACCTTGTCCTCAAGGTTGATTATCTGGTTCTGCCAAGTTTAAGAACTGTAGTTAAAAGAAAACGTAGTTGGAGATCCATAACCTGAGCTTCAGACCAGCTGTTGATCATTCCCCTTTCCTCTTTATTTATGAGCTTCAGAAACACCACTAAGATGTACGTGATAGGGCCATGCTCGGCCATCAAAATAATACATATTCCTGTCCTCTCCTTCGCTTCCATGTTTCCAGTGCCTGCAGCAACTTGTTCACTGATGCTGTAAGTTAACAACTCTGGTGGTCTCAGGAAATGAAAAAGTTTAGGTAGATCCGGTTTTAACTCAAACAAGTCCCTCTTGTTCACATAACTGACTTTGGTATCAAACTTGAAACCTTCGCGCTTCAGCCATTTAACAGCCAGAGTTGAAGAATTAACAGCCATTTCACGAATCATCTCTAGACAAGCTCTGACTTCTTTCACCGTCTCGGTTTTCTTCTTGTTATTCATTCCTATCTTGTCTTGAAATGATCGCAGAAACCTGCACTTCTCAGTATGAGCTATGATATCCCATACATAAGTCTCTTTACCTGCTTCTGCCAAACTCAGATTATCAAATTTTCTTCTTAGCTGAGCAAGAACCCTTCTATGTGTTTCCTTCCTTTCAGCCTACGATGCCTGTGCAAGCCATCCTTGTACTTCTCTCAGTTGTTCAACCTTGCACATTTCTAACTCAGGTGGCCTTGGTGACTGAAACGTTCCATATGTAAAGACTGAAGGTAGTACTGGAATGTTCTTGTAAATGTGCTGTTTCTTTACCATGTAACTGTGCTGTCTCTTTACCATCTTCTGACTATAGAGCTTTAGTGAACTTCCCGGTAGAATAAGAGCCTTATCCTCAAAGCTCCATAAGCCAAAAAATGAAACCGTGGTTACATCTCCATAACTTGAAAAGGTCTTTTGATTGCCTAGTGTTCCTGTAATACTAAGAACAACCATATAAAAAGTAGAGTTGTCTCTACCCTTTACAGAGAGATCACTAATTTCTGTCAACCATGGGATCACGTGTAGTAACACCAAGAGACTTTTGTCAATGTCTAACGCTACTCCACCAGATTCCCAAACTTGATTAGCCATAATGAACTCTGAATCCTGCTCCCAATAATCTATCATGCCCATTTCATCATCATTTCTTCTCAGAATTGTCTCTACATAACTAAAAATCATGTCACTACCATTGCACTGACTACTCTGTATCCCAACGAGATGATCAAAAATTGATTCCCCAGGATCTCATGCATAACCTTGTGAGCTCCACGAAGACCTCTTATACCCCACATATACATGAACATCACCATCCGTCTTCCACCTATTGTTTTGGACTCCTAGCCCGGCTAATAACCTTGAAACCTCATCGTTTTGATCTGTCCCTAACCAATCCGCCAGACCAGCATCTGAACCTCCTGGATCCCATTCACCATCAACTCCCACAACACAAGACCACATACTTGCCCAAGCCTGTTTTTCAAGCCTGGTTCACCTGGTTCCCACTCTCCACTCTTACGAATGAGTCCACTAAGCACATGAGCCACTGAACACCGGGTAACTATTCTCTCCTTCAAGCTAGCATCAATGAGGTTCCATATAGATTCTGGAGCTTTCATAAATATCTTTCTATCTGATTCCTCCAGAA
Source organism: Eruca vesicaria subsp. sativa (assembly GCA_932364175.1). Lineage (NCBI taxonomy): Eukaryota > Viridiplantae > Streptophyta > Magnoliopsida > Brassicales > Brassicaceae > Eruca > Eruca vesicaria. Next base: position 60,086 of record CAKOAT010162266.1, on the reverse strand, counting down.
CTAACTGTCTCAGTGCATTAACGGCAATGTACAGGCCAGCCAACTCCTTCTTTCTAGCCTTTTTATGACACCATTTAACCAAGAGCTTTTTCTGGAGCACGACATGTCTTGTGTAAATAGCCTTTCTTAGGTGACGCCTACCTTTGAAACGAACCTTGTGAAATCTTCTTTGCTCCTTCTGTTGTTGAACATGAGAGGGTTCTCTTATAGTTGCTCGTTCTGTCTGATTCAGGCACCATCGATATTCCACCTTGCAAAGACTCCATCACAGCATCAGAATCATCATGTTCTAGAACTTTAAACGCCTCTGCGAAGATACTTTGATCTCCTATCAATGAATCAACATGACCATCTACATCCGAAGGAGCAAGAGAAGTAAGCCCATACCGGAATAGATGAGTCTCTCGCTTCATTCCTATATCCACAATCTGCCTTTTTCCCAAACAGATCTGTATATAGCTCTGTGGATTTCTAAAACTTGAAGAGTCTAGGAACATTCGCAAGCTCGCTCGTACAAGCTTGCGCAAGCTTCACCTGTGATGTTCTCTTCTTCCGATGGTGTTTATTCTAAATTCACACACTCTTCACACCCAATCGCAAGGAGTTTGTAGATTTCTCAATTTTCTGGGTATCCCACGGATCGCGGTTTCCCATCATCCGCCGTCGTTTCCGTTTCTTAAACCTCGCCTTATGGTAGATCAACTTGATCGGGATCCTTCTGAGCTTGATACCTCCGTTGATCTCGAGATCTTCAAACCTCTTAGGAATTAAAGTGTTATCAACCTGAGATTCACCATTCCCTAGTTTCTGATTCTCCCATCGAAGCTCCTCACGCAGGTTTCGATCCACGCCCACCTGCTCGACGTCCTCAGGCAACGGATCGGAATCCGTTTCTTCTTCCAACGCCATACTCTCACGAAGCTCCTTGAGCGATGATTTCAATTGCTGCAACCCGAACTGCAACCTATCAAATATCTCATCTATACGAGACTCTTCTTTACACCGGATCTCGCGCTCCTTTTGATCTTTAGCTATCCATTTCTCCATTAGCGCCATCATCTCATCCCTCGATTTGGAGTTCGATGTTGAATTCAGAAACGCACCGTCAAGAGGATGACTATGCTCTGATACCATTGATAAACCCAAAGAATGATTCATCGTGATTTGTAACAGAAAGGGATTTGTAACAGAAAGGGGAGAAGGAGAGAAGGAGAGAGGAAGAGCAGAGATGAGAAGAGAAATAGAGAGAAAGAAAACTTGAGGAACAATCCTCTGTTTTGATAATGATCGTATTCGATAACCTTTCCCAGAAACGTTTTGTGAGTACATATACCAAAAGCAATGGGCCTAAACAATGACCAGATAAATAACGTAAAAGACCTTAAGCTCCACTGGCCCATCTTGAACATCAACGACCTTATCAATATCCTCAGGCTTTCTCATCCAAATAGGCGTCTGCTTGTTAACCAAATCCCACTCGTGAGAAACCTCCTTGATCTTCTTCTTTTTCTTCTCCTCCTTTTCTTTCTCCTCATCTACTTTCTCAACCTTGCCTTCCCCATCCTTCTTCTCCTCCTCATCCTCATCCTCGTCATCAGAAATCTCCTTCTCAATAGTCTTCTCAACACACAAAGAGATCGGGTAGCTGATAAACTCAGAATGCTTCTTGACCAAATCCTTAAGCCTCCTCTCCTCAAGATATTCCAACTGGTCCTACTTAAGATGAAGCGTCATCTTCGTACCCCTACCAAGACTCTCCCCAGAAGTGTCTCTGGTCACAGTGAATGACCCACCAGCCTGAGACTCCCACACGTACTGCTCATCATCACTGTGTTTGGTGGTTACAATAACCTTGTCAGCTACCAAGTAAGCAGAGTAGAAACCAACACCAAACTGCCCAATCATGCTAACATCAGCTCCTGCAGCCAACGCCTCCATGAACTCCTTGGTGCCAGAGCTTGCAATAGTCCCAAGGTTGTTGACCAAATCAGCCTTGGTCATCCCGACACCGCTATCGATGATGTCAAGGTGTTGTTTGCCTTTCGGGAATGATGTGAATGAAAAGCTCAAGCTGACCATCGAGCTTGCTCTTGTCTATCAAGGACTCGAACCTGATCTTGTCCAAAGCCTGTGCAAGATACAAACTTTAAGTAACAGATACACAGAATAACAAAACTGATAAAACCTAATCTTGTCCAAAGCTTGTGAAAGATCCCAACTTTAATTAACAGATGCACATAACAACTAATCAAACCTAATCTTGTACAAAGCCTGTGAAAGATTCGAACTTTAAGTAACAGATGCACAGAGCGTATACAGACAACTGGTAAAACTTGTGGGAACCGAAATCCACTTACTGTCAATAAATCGTAAAAAAGGAAACTTTGGGAAAACCCTAAGTTTCCAGCTATCTGCAGAACCGCACAACGAAGATTAAAAAAACAATAAACTTAGAATTTAAAAGAGAATAAACGAAATTGAGAGCAAAGAGGTTCTTATTCCGAATCTGCGTAAGAACTGGTACAAAAAGAGTAGCCCAAAAGTCTAAGAACGAAAAACCCTAATTGAGACGCAGCTCACTAACAGAAAACGGAAATATTCCTAAATGCTAATTTTGGTGGTGAGAGCTCTGAAAATCGTGTCCCAGCTTCTGCCCTATGCCTCCTGCTTATATACTCCTCCTTAGGCGGTTTTAGTCTTTCCATTTCGCCCGAACCGAATATATCAGGAATTTTCCATTTCTGTCGATCCTTCCTTTTCTTCCGCGGAAATCTTCTATTTATCGTCAAACTTGCCTTTTGTCTTCTGTCTGCAAGTAAACCATCAAAACGTTATCGTATCATCGGGTTTGATTTCGTTAATATCGCGAGATGGGTTTTTATCGTGTTTTAGGACCTTTCAGGCCGTTTTACGATAAAAACCGTTTTACGACTTTATACGAGACCGTTTCCTGATCCGATGCCGTTTTTTACGATTTTCTCGATGTTTTTTATTAAAAACGCGTTTTTTATGATCTTAACGAAAAATCTCGGATAAATCGTATAGTTTAGGCGATGTTCGGTGTCTTTCTTAACCGTTACCGTTTTATACGATTTCTTTGAGTTCTTTTCGAGAAGGCGGAGTTTTACGGTTTTTATCATAGAATTCGAACGATAAGTCGGATCGAGACGAAACGAGAGACATTTCGGCCGCGGTTCAGAATGTGACCGTGTCGAAGGACGTAAGTTTCGAATCAGGGATGCGGGAGATCCCGGAAATCTCTAGTTCGCCAGCAGGCAAACTAGCCGGGGAGTTCCTAGTTCGCCTGCTGGCGAACTAGTTGGAAGCTTCTAGTTCGCCTGCTGGCGAACTAGTCGGGGAGCCTCTAGTTCGCTGCTTGGCTTAGTTCGCCAGCAGGCAAACTAGCCGTGACTAGTTCGCGTTCTGCGGCGGTTTCAGTTTTTTTGCGGTCTTATAAAACGATTTCTCGAGTTTTATAAAACGATTTCTCGAGTTTTATAAAACGATTCTCGAGTTTTATAAAACGATTCTCGAGTTTTATAAAACGATCTTCGAGTTTTATAAAACGATCTTCGAGTTTTATAAAACGGCTTCTCGAGTTTTATAAAACGATCTTCGAGTTTTATAAAACGATCTTCAAGTTTTATAAAACGATCTTCGAGTTTTATAAAACGGCTTCTCGAGTTTTTTAAAACGATCTTCGAGTTTTATAAAACGACTTCTCGAGTTTTATAAAACGGCTTCTCGTGTTTTATAAAACGATCTTTGAGTTTTATAAAACGGCTTCTCGAGTTTTATAAAACGATCTTCGAGTTTTATAAAACGGCTTCTCGAGTTTTATAAAACGATCTTCGAGTTTTATAAAACGGTTTCTCGAGTTTTATAAAACGATCTTCGAGTTTTATAAAACGATCTTCGAGTTTTATAGAACGGCTTCTCGAGTTTTGTAACACGATCTTCGAGTTTTATAAAACAATCTTCGAGTTTTATAAAACGGCTTCTCGAGTTTTATAAAACGATCTTCGAGTTTTATAAAACGGTTTCTAGAGTTTTATAAAACGATCTTCGAGTTTTATAAAACGATCTTCGAGTTTTATAGAACGGCTTCTCGAGTTTTATAAAACGATCTTCGAGTTTTATAAAACGGCTTCTCGAGTTTTATAAAACGATCTTCAAGTTTTATAAAACGATTTTTATAGTTTTATAAAACGACTTCTTGGGTTTTATAAAACTATTTTTGCGGGGAATTTTGGCTATTGATTCCGTCGTACCGATTATGACCCCAACAGTTAGCCCCCCAGCTCGTAAGAATTGTGGGGTTCTTGCGAGTGGATTGAGCTTGTTTGGCGAGTTTGGTAGAATTAGGCGGAACTTTAATGGCCAAAAGTCCAAGGGTGAATAGTAAAATTCTTCCTTATAAGGAGATGGAGTAAAATTTTGAATTCTTTACCCCATCCTCTACAACTTATCCAAGAAACTTTTCTCTCTACTTTCTTTGAGTTTATTTCTCCCAGGATCTTCAAGCATGTTTTCAGGAAGAAGGACTCGTTCCTTAACTAGCTCCAATTCTCGCAATTCTGAGGGAACGAGCTCGCAGCCCCCAGTTTCAGCTCCGAAAGAAGAGTATTCGTCTCCGTTAATCGATCCGACGGACCATGTGGATTTTTGGGCGTTGGGAGATGAGTCGAGGTCTGATAGGCCTGGGACTTGGGTTCCAGCTCTGTCGGGCGTCGATCAAACTTCCGGATATCCGAACTCGGCTCCTTTTAACAGCATCGATTACATGCGCGAATTTTGCCGAGTTCCAGAGGCAGTCGAGTTTCGTCTCCCACTCGCTGGGGAGGGCGACAAGGATGCACCCGAAGGTTTTTTCACATGTTACAACATTTTCTTGCAACAATGCCACTTATGGTTTCCGATCCCGGGGATCATTGTTCGTTACCTTCGCTGGCTGGGGCTATCGATCAGTCAGCTGACTCCCCCCGGTTTAAAGCAACTCGTTGGTCTCTTGACGCTGAGTTATGAGAAGGGAATTACCCTTAGCGTCAATCATCTCGAGGGTCTATTGAATCCCATGGGGCAGTCCCAGAAGATCACTCTATGCCCTTGTGACGAAATTGTTACGGGCTGCTCAACGATTTCTCCTTCTTGGAAGAAAAAATTATTCTATGTTCGTATTGACAGTGCGTCAGTTGAGGAGGATTGCATTCCGTTTTTGACGACCGTGTGGGGTTGGAAAGGTATGTGATTCGAGTTCATACAAATCTTCTTCCTCTTGTTGTTTTTTTTATTCGTTTCTGTTTTTCCGCAGTGACCAACCCTTTGCCTCCATATCCTGTGGATCTTTCGAACATCACCACTTCTCTCAAACATGGTGAAGTTGGCTGGTGCAGTTTTTCTCCACAACGCGTCCGCCAAGTGGTTGCCCTCTTCTGATATCGACTCTTTGCGGATTCTCCGATTTATGAAGAGGATCCGTTTATCGGGGAGTTTATTCCGTATGTTCCCTCGATGAGGAGTGGTAAGTCAAGCTTTCGAAGGGATAAAAATCCGGTTGTTGAAGATGACGATTCTGAACGTGCGGCCTCTCCTGACAATATTCTCAAGGACTTCATTGATAGTCAAATGGAAGAAGGTGTCTGGATGAAAGCGGGCGAATCGTCGACCTACCATTTTCCGGACGTTGACCATGATCAAGTCCCGGAGTTTACTAGGGGTTCTGAGAAAGCTAAGGAGGTACGTGTGTTTATTATTTTATTTTTCGAGCGATTTTATCATTGGATGATGTCGCTTAATTCTTTTCTTTGGTAGGGTTTCCTTGTCATGAGCCTGGCCCTAGACAGCCGCACTGTTGAAGATCGCCTTGCCGAGTTTCGAGCGAACATGGCTGAAAAAGAAGTTGCTCGTCTCCGAGCAGAGGTCGAGGCCACCCGAGCCGAAGAAGTGGTTGCGAGGGAGGTTGCTCGCGTGAGGGATGAATATGCAGCTAGATCTCGCCGCGCCAAGGAGCTTTCTGATCAAAGGATTCGTCGTGCTCGTCGTGCGGGCAAACGAGAGGTTGCCGAAGAGGTGAAGGCTCGTCGTGAGCGATTTGCAACTGGTTGTTCGGATGCCGAAGTTGTTCAACGGGCGTACGGTGATTATCGCGAATGTCGCGGGATCGTTCGTGGCTTATCCCTAACTCAGAATGAAGGGTATTCGTTTTCTGAGGAATACTCCGTGCGGCGGGGGCACTTGAATCACGAAAGGGATATGCAGCCTGAACTTTTCGACCTTAGGGCGCGCATGTGGGATCAGTGGAATCCCACCGTGGTGTCGCCGGATTCAGTCGAAGTTGGACCTGGGATATCGGATGTGGATGGTGAAGTCGATCAGGCTGCGTTCGATGACTTCAATGTGTGATGTTATTGGTTTTTTGATTTCGTCGTTGTTTTTCCGGGACTGGCCGTTGGTAGCTTTGAATCCCTGCCGTTGGACAGTGTGTATTCGAAGATTGTCTAATAAGAAAATATTTTCTAAGTACGAAATTCGTGTTTTGTTTTAGATGTAGAGGGAAGAATACGAGTTGTCATCTCGTATCTAACTCTTTGGTGTAAATAGTCCGATTCGTTAACTCGGGAGGTTTCGATTTTCGCGAGTGTTTAGATGTGGGCGAAGATACATGCTTTTAGGATCTCGATTCATGCCTTGAGACGTTAGCGACCAGTGTGCTGGGTTTAGGGCAAGACCTAGGTTTACTTTCGGATTGAGGCTATGCGATGACTAGTCGGCTTTCGTTTTGCCCGTTGCGATTTTAACCTGACTCCATACCGATTTAGAATCCGCGATAGGTTCTCGGCTTATACGATTCGTATGGTTGGAATCGAGCATCTCACTGGGAACAATTTCTAAATTGCCCGGAAGTGCTGACAAAAAATTTGGATTTCTTTTATAGCGCGCTATTTTATCCTAGTCGGATGTATGCGGACCGATAGGTCGATGCGTTTGTTTAGGACGGCTAGCGTGCTCGACGGGGCCAATCGCCGAGCATTTGTGTTTTTATAGTCGCGGACGGACTCGGCTGTCGCAGACTCCTCGATCACTTTAGTCGCTGGATCGACGTCTTGGTCCGGGTTTGTCTCCTCCGGTTGGGTAGAAGCGATGGGTGCAGAAGCTTGTTGCTTCTCGGCCGTTGCTTGCTTTGGGTCGTCTTCTGCGGGCGGTGGCGTGACCTTTGCCCGTTTTGGTTTCACGATTGCTACCACCAATTGCCTCAGCTTATGTTCGGCCAGGAAGCAGATCGCGATTGTCTTTGGCATCCCCAAATTGCTGTGACTCCCGTAGGTTGACAGAACCGCCTTCAAGGAATTTATCCAAGACGTTCCCATGATCACGTTGTAGATAGCCGGGAAATCGACTACCGCGAAGTTAACGATTTTCGTCACTTCTTTTGCGGCACCGGTAGTCGGATTGATCCCAGGGTCATCGACATCTCGCCGGAGAAACTGGTCAACGGTTTTGGAATTGGCTCGACGTCCGAGAGGTCGATTCCCATGCGTGCTAACGTGTTGCGGAAGATGACGTTGACCGTACTTCCGGTATCGACCAGAATTCGAGCGACCTCTAGATCGCTTTTCAGCAAATCGATGACAAGGGGATCAGCATGCGGTTGGTCAATTCCGTCGGCACCTTCCAACTCGAGCCGGTTTCGGCTTTACGTTGGTAGGATTTGATTGACGAGACGGTGTCGTTGTAATATTGCGATTCACCGATAATCATGTTGATTTTTCGGCGGTTAGCGTCGTTACCCTTCTCGTCTTGTCTTCGCCCGCGTTTTTCGCCCGACTGGTTTCCCCGAGGTGGGGTTTCCGCTCGCGCGTTCCTGTCGTTCTTTGGAAGGCGATCTCAATCGCGCATGAGATCCTTGACATTGGATATCTCTGAGAGTTCTCCCGCGACCAATTTTGCGGCAAGTCTGGCGCCGAGAACTTTGCAGTTCACAGTGGAATGCCCACGGGTTTGGTGGAGGTCGCATAAAGAATTCTCATCGTAATTCGAATTTCTCGTCCATGTGTTACCCGTGGTTCGCCCTTGCTCCGATCCGGAGTTGATGGCGTAGTTATGCGCCCCTTGGAGATCCTGTCCCTCGTGATGGAAAAATTTGTCGTTACGAGAATTCCTCTTTTTCTGCTTCTGCTCGGACGCGTTATTCTTCGCGGATGTTTTCGTCGGCTTATGCTTCTCGGACAGGATTTTAGTCTCCTCTTCGATGGTTATGAAGTCAGTGGCCTTATGGAGCGCATCCTGGATCGTCCGCGGTTTCTCGAGAGTTATCCACTTGCGGAATTTCGATTTATACCAGAGCGATTTTCTTAACGCGTCGATGGCGGCTTTGTCGCTAATCCTGCTAACCCTAGCCATGACGAGTTTGAACCTACTCATGAAATTGCGGAGAGATTCGTCCTCCTTTTGCACCAAGCTCCAGAGGTCGGCGTCGGAGGTTTCCGGGTTAATGAACAGGAATTCCGAAGCCAGTCGACGGAAACTCCCAATCAAATTTCGCCTAAGTTTGGCGAACCATTCGAGCGCTGCTCCTTCTAGGTTTTCGACGAAGAGGCGGCAGTAGCCTGCGTCTTTTTCGTGGTCCTTGAGCTTGGCTCGTTCCATGGTTATCTGGAATGCTTGTAGGTGTGCTTTGGGATCGGACGTCCCGTCGTAAGTCGGCACCTTAAGTTTTTCCGGGATCGGGCAGTTTGATCTCGGTGATGCGAGCCGTGAAGGGCGTCTTCCGAGACTCGTACAGTAACCGATCGATTTTGGGTGCGGCGCTGGTAGCGTGATGAATCTGAGACTTCACCGCTTTTACCGCTGCGGCCATTTTAGTGATGTATTCGCGGAGATCGTGAATCTCGGTCAGATTGCCAGCAGTTTTCTGACCTTGTCGGCGTTTGCTGCGAGTGACCGGAGATCGCTCCTCGGCATTTTTTGCGATCACGCAAAGTCGAGTTCCCCCTCGTCTCCAGTAAAAGAACGCACGGGAAAAGACTCCGGCAGAGGACTTCGAGTTTTTCTTCTCCTAGGATGGACGTCAGCGTCTTCGTCTGATGAATCGGCCTCGTCGCTTGTCTCCAGGTTAACCCTTTCGATGCCGTCGCCCTCGGTCTCCTGTTCGTGAGTAGGAGGTTTCTCCGATTTGTTTAGCGTCGCGTCAGGGTAATCTTTCCGGAATCCTTTTCCGGTAAGTTACCCTGCTCGATTCTGGGACGATCCGTAGGAGCGCCGAAATCTAGCCTTCTTCCGCGGATCTTAGTAGTTCCGCGAGGGCGAATTGCTCGGGTTTTCGCTGTTAGGGTTTCAACCCGTTTCGCGAGCGAACCAATGAGCTTTTCCTGCTCTTCCAATTTTTTGTTAAACTCGGAAAGCATCTTTTCGATGGTCTCGGCGTTAGCGTTTGTAGTGTTGGCCGCAGACGCATCTTGTGGTGGTGGTGTTTAAACGTTGTCGCGTTCGTTGCGAGTTTGGTTGTCACCAGTCATCGTTTCTTCGTTGGACATGTTGCGGCTTCGGTGTAAGATAGATCCGACCCCCCTACTTCTAGCGCCAAACTGTGGGGACCGAAATCCACCTACTGTCAATAAATCGTAAAAAAAGAAACTTCGGGAAAACCCTAAGTTTCCAGAGGATTCGGCTATCTGCAGAACCGCACAACGAAGATTAAGAAAACGATAAACTTAGAATTTAAAAGAGAATAAACGAAATTGAGAGCAAAGAGGTTCTTATTCCGAATCTGCGTAAGAACTGGTACAAAAAGAGTAGCCGAAAAGTCTAAGAACGAAAAACCCTAATTGAGACGCAGCTCGCTAACAGAAAACGGAAATATTCCTAAATGCTAATTTTGGTGGTGAGAGCTCTGAAAATCGTGTCCCAGCTTTTGCCCTATGCCTCCTGCTTATATACTCCTCCTTAGGCGGTTTTAGTCTCTCCCTTTCGCCCAAAACCGTATATATCGGGAATTTTCCATTTCTGTCGATCCTTCCTTTTCTTCCGCGGAAATCTTCTATTTATCTTCAAACTTGCCTTTTGTCTCCTGTCTGCGAGTAAACCATCAAAACGTTATCGTATCGTCGGGTTTGATTTCGTTAATTTCGCGAGATGGGTTTTTATCGTGTTTTAGGACCTTTCGGGCCGTTTTACGATAAAAACCGTTTTACGACTTTATACGAGACCGTTTCCTGATCCGATGCCGTTTTTACGATTTTCTCAACGTTTTTTATTAAAAACGCATTTTTATGATCTTAACGAAAAATCTCGGATAAATCGTATAGTTTAGGCGATGTTTGGTGTCTTGCTTAACCCTTACCGTTTTATACGATTTCTTCGAGTTCTTTTCGAGAAAGCGGAGTTTTACGGTTTTTATTGTAGAATTCGAACGATAAGTCGGATCGAGACGAAACAAGAGACATTTCGGCCGCGGTTCAGAATGTGACCGTGTCGAAGGACGTAAGTTTCGAATCGGGGATGCGGGAGATCCGGGAAATCTCTAGTTCGCCTGCTAGCGAACTATGCCGAGCTGGCTTAGTTCGCCAGCAGGCGAACTAGCCGGGGAGTTCCTAGTTCGCCTGCTGGAGAACTAAGCCAGCTTGGCTTAGTTCGCCAGCAGGCAAACTAGTTGAAAGCTTCTAGTTCGCCAGCAGGCGAACTAGTCGGGGAGCCTCTACTTCGCCTGCTGGCGGTTTCGGTTTTTCGCGGTTTTGTAAAACGATTTCTCGAGTTTTATAAAATGATTCTCGAGTTTTATAAAACGATTCTCGAGTTTTATAAAACGATTCTCGAGTTTTCTAAAACGATCTTCGAGGTTTATAAAACGATCTTCGAGTTTTATAAAACGGCTGCTCGAGTTTTATAAAACGATCTTCGAGTTTTATAAAACCATCTTCGAGTTTTATAAAACGGCTTCTCGAGTTTTATAAAAAGATCTTTGAGTTTTATAAAACGGCTTCTCGAGTTTTATAAAACGATCTTTGAGTTTTATAAAACGGCTTCTCGAGTTTTATAAAACGATCTTCGAGTTTTATAAAACGATCTTCGAGTTTTATAAAACGATCTTCGAGTTTTATAAAACGGCTTCTCGAGTTTTATAAAACGATCTTCGAGTTTTATAAAACGGTTTCTCGAGTTTTGTAAAACGATCTTTGAGTTTTAGAAAACGATCTTCGAGTTTTATAGAACGGCTTCTCGAGTTTTATAAAACGATCTTCGAGTTTTATTAAACGATCTTCGAGTTTTATAAAACGGCTTCTCGAGTTTTATAAAACGATCTTTGAGTTTTATAAAACGGTTTCTCGAGTTTTATAAAACGATCTTCTAGTTTTATAGAACGGCTTCTCTAGTTTTATAAAACGATCTTCAAGTTTTATAAAACGGCTTCTCGAGTTTTATAAAACGATCTTCAAGTTTTATAAAACAATTTTTATAGTTTTATAAAACGACTTCTTGGGTTTTATAAAACTATTTTTGCGGGGAATTTTGGCTATTGATTCCGTCGTACCGATTTTGACCCCAACAAAACTCGAACCAAAACTACTTCATCCACGGTAGCAACACTATACCTAATCTACCGATGGATCTACAGGACATAGGAGAAGAAGAAAGAGAGACGTACATCGGAGGAGTTGCTGATGAGTTCACGGAGGAATATCTCTTTGTTTCTGTAGAAGGTGTTGATGATGAGGGAGAGCAATTGGTTGATCTCCGCCTGGAATGCGAAAGTCTCTGCGTCTGCCATATCGGAGATCTATGGTTTATTAAGAAAGTTAGAAAGAAAAGACGAGAAAAGAGAAAAAACCTCAGATGCTCTTAATGAGGCAAAAAGTGATCTAACATACTCTCACAAAATCTGGAGTACTCTTATTTATTCTGATACTCTCAAGGGTGGTGGTTAATGTCGAAAATGCCCATGACCGATTTAATGAATTGTTTCATGAATAATTCAAAATTATCTCTCTCCAATTCCCCCAATTTTCATCGAGCCGTCGTCGAGGAGTTCTTCTTCTGGAGTATTAGTCGAGTCCAGTATTCTCAGAACATTCCCTTGTTCTTCCTTGCATGTTATTGCCATCTCGTCGTTTTTGATTCCGTGTAACAGGGTATGTATCTCAAATCGTCACAGGGATTTCGATTAGATAGAAGATTTCGTATTTGTGTATGAACTAATCGAGGAAGATTGGAAAGTTTGAATGGTCTACTTATCAAGGAATTCGATAATCAACAACTGTATAATTGAATGTCGGGAATCAAAGCTGTTTAAAAGACTCGAGTAATTGTAACTGGAAATTTCTTATTCACTAATCGAAGATCAGAAAGGAATGAAAGTGTGGATGGTCTGTTTATTACTCAATTGCAGACAATGAGTCTTTTTTCGACGAACATACACTTTGATTATGATGGACATTATTCGAAGGATGGAGATGATTATGAATGGATTCCAACCGATGGTCGTTTGTATGCTATATCCTTTAAGACATCATCGTTGGAGGAGATCACTTATTCGATGTTGAAGGAGAAGATATGCAGGAAGATATGAATAGATCCGTTTATGAAGAGGTTCAGTTTGGGTTACATCCCATTGGTAGTGGAACCTAAGAGGCAATCATATATTTTGGATGATGAAGATGTGTTTGCTAATCTAACATCAGTTGATAGAGAGAAAAGAAGAAGTATTTTGCATGTGGAGAACATCGAAGAATTGCAAATAGTTCAAATAACCGAGCAACTATCAAGAGTCGTAGAGAGCTCTTGCGTGGGAGTGGATATGGAGAAGAAGAGAATGTGGGCACTGGTTTGGAAAACGATGAACATCCCCACAAGAAACAGAAGAAGAGTAGGTTGTAAGCCTTTTGGTTGCAGTTTTGTTTTGGTGTTTTTATCTTACGGGAACGTTGTGAGGGAATCAATTTGTATTTTTGTTTTGTATAACTAAGTGAAACTTGGTTTCTTTACTAGTATAAATACAATGGAAAAAATAATAAAATATAAGAGTTGATTAAGAGTGATGAGTTGATCATCCATTACAAGTCCACTACAAGCAGATTATACAATAAGACAATAGCAAGACAAACATGCATCATTTAGGAAGAGACGAGGAAGTTGTGGCACCATTCTTGCTGCTCAAGTAGTTGGTTAGTAAGTCAGTACACTCTTTCCTTTCCGGACATACACACAACAATGGAGAAGTTTCCCCATCTCCAACCACATTGAAGACAAATAAGTCTCCCACGGTGCTTCTGTTATCAACACAAACCCTTCTCCAGCCTCTTCCGATGTAAAACATGCCGCCTGCTTCGTTAAATCGCAAACTGACTGACCATGACTTCCCCTCTTTGTTCACCAGTTTCGCTTCTTGGCATCGATTGTTCAGAGCAGTACACCGCGTAGCCTCCACAGAAAGATGCTGCAAACAAAGAAGGTAAAGACACATAACAGATCACAAGTGTATCTTCACGAAGATTTTAAATTCAGACACATAAAGTAAACTACTCACAAGTTTGTCTTCAGAGAGATTTGACGGAATGAACTCAGCAACAAAACAATAGTCAAATGAGAAAAAAGGAGCACCATCCGCAGCATCATCCCCTTGAGGAGGTGTATATTGAATCTCAGTAAAACTAGGACCGAAAGGAGTCACATGAAAGACCGTGTCTCATTCCTTTTTGAACACGACAATGTCACCGATGCGAAGGGAGTGTGCTTTGGCGAAGGCTTTCCAACCATCGGTGAGTCTTCTTCCTTCTTGTATAACTTCCCAAATTTTGTGTGAAGCGTCCGATCGTAGTGTCCATTTTCCTTGGTTCGGTTTGCCTTCTATGTGTTTTGAGTAGAAGGCAAGTGGTATTCCCTACAAGTCAACAAAGGAGAAGTTAAGCAAAGGACATAAACAGAGGAGAAATAGAGAGCGTGTGTATACCATGCCACTGTAGAAACCAGGAAGCAGAGGCTTCAAGAAGTGAGGTTCATGCTGATTCGCCATCTGCAAACAAGAAACGAAATGGAAACAATCATACATGTTCGGTTTTACTATCCCCAATTGATTGAAACTCAAATTAAATCTGAAACAATCTTACATGTTCGGTTTTACTATCCCCCAATCGATTGAAACAACAAATCGATTGAAATCCCCAATTTTTGAAACCCTAATTTGAAACCAAAATTTCCCGAAATCGTTGAAAACACAAAACCAAACGGTAAAACTAAAGGAAAAGAACACCCAAATTGAAATGGAAACAATCTTACATGTTCGATTTGTTGTTTCAATCGCCTCAAATCGCCTTCTCTCGAGAGCTCTCTCTTATTTTTTTCTCCTTCATGCGAAAATGATTTTTTTCCCTAACCCAAACACGAAAACCGAGTGAAACTTGTTGTTTTCGTTACCGTTGTGGTTGGTCTAATAATTTGTATTTGTGTATTGTATAACTAAGTGAAACTTGTTGTTTTCGTTACTGGTATAACTACTATGGGAAAACTGAGTAATACGTTTGTAAACTCTGAACTTGTTAATTTAATAAGTCACTGAAGTAATGATATGGTTATTTATTACTAATGTTAAGTTAATTATGATTTGATTAAAATTACATCTAATTACTTGGTCATATAAAAAATGCACTGTGTTATTGTAGCCTTTTGGCAGAAACTGACCTCGTTACATTTGAAAACTTAGTATGGCACGAAATCAAGTTTATGTGTATATGATCGTATGAGAAATGAATCTAGGAAACATAATTTAATTGGTGTAACAAAAAAAATCAGTGATTCAAGTAGAGTATAACCAAGATAAATGGAAATAATTAAAAAGTGCAACTTTGATGTTTTTCGTAAAACTGAAAACTTAGCGAAACTTACTGCGAAATTCGTTGGGATAAATTTTCCCGCCCAGCTTTTCGAATTTCGAATTTCCTTCTTCCCAATTTTCTAAAACCACAAAATCGTTTAATCGAAGTATTAAAGATATTTTTTTGGGTTTTCCTCCATTTGTTATCTTCCATTTTCTCTCTCTCAAATCATTCTCTCTCTCTCTCTCTCTCTCTCTCTCTCTCTCTCCTCGAACTCACAGAGAAATCGAGATGTCCACCGCTTCATCTTCCACGACCGGTGGTCGGACACGAGTACGAACTCAGGGAATACCTATTAAGTGCTGGTGCGGGGTGGGAATCACTGAGCTCATCTCAAAAAGCAAACCAAACCCATTTTGCCGGTATTATCAGTGTCTCTATGCGGCTTCACTAAGGGTATTATCCGTTTACCTTTTACTTACTCTCAAAAGCTTACGAATTACGCTTACTCGTTTTGAAAATATCCATGTCGTAGCTTGAGAACGATAATCACGTTTTCAAATGGGTTGATGAAGCTTTCACCGATGAGATACAACAGTTGGATTGCCAAGTTCGAATGCTCGAAGAAGAAGTTAAACTTCTCAAAGAAACAATAAGGAGTGAAGGTCCGATGACGAGTTCCAAGATATCTGGAGGTTGTGTTCTTCTTACAGTCGTTTTAGTTCTAGGAATTATGATGTACAATAAGTGATTCCTGGAAAACTTTTCTGTCAACATTAAGTGAAACTATAAAGTTTGTCTTAAGTTTAGAAAGTTGAACAATTGAACTTTGTCTTAAGTTTGTTTAACTATAAAGTTGGAAAAATAGAGAGATCAAAAATATAACATTAACACATAGTTTTATCGACATTCAAACAACGTTAAATCCGACATTAAACATTTACATGAGACCTTCAACCCCATATATATGAACATAAGGGTCGCTGTTTAGTAGAGACTGCCTGAATTCCTCAACCTCGGGCAAACGCGGATTGAACCTGAAGTCCGCAAATCCACCTTCGGTCTCAAGCCATATTTGAGAAGGACCAAAATAACATGTATAAGTCATTTTAGTAAAAGTTCTACTCAACTATCACATTTAAACTAGTCACAGAAACAAGACTTACGGATAAATTTCCAGACTCTCCACATCTTAAGGGCCACAATCACCTGTCTACGACCCCCACCACTCATGTAATCAAGACCATCCCGGAAGGCATAGGCCCGATTGCCGGTCACCACACATTTTATCTGATGGTCACTATTCAGAATAAAGAAAAAGTGGGTCAGTTACAATATATATATATATATATATATATATATATATATATATAAATTTTGCTTGGATCATACGTTACTTTATACTCACATGTTGTCCCTTATGTAAAACTCCATCCTTGGTCCTGAAGGGGCATCGAGATAGGCTTCCGTGTTGAAGACCACTCCCATTGTATCTACCATATAAGTGTAACTCAACTAAATCAGTTCGTTTCACTTAGTTTCACTTACATCTACAGAGTTATACAAAGTTCTGAAACCAAGTCATGCGACTGTTGAGGGATTACTCAACTAAATCAGTTAGTTTCACTTAGTTTCACTTACATCTACAGAGTTATACAAAGTTCGGAAACCAAGATATGCGATTGTTGAGGGATTACTCAACTAAATCAGTTCGTTTCACTTACATCTACATAGTTATACAAAGTTCTGAAACCAAGATAACCAACATATCTATGGGATATTTGAGGTCACGCCAGTGCATACGAGGGATTTCATGGATGCTTTTGAAGTCCAAGAAAAGACGACTGTTCAGAGGTTCGATGATGCGGACTTGCGTACAACGCATAGCATTTAGTCTGAACGGAGACCTAGTTGGCTGGAAACCTGGGTAGGTCCGTTCAACTTATACCACAAAGATTTCCACCCATCTTCCCTCTTCCTTCTCAAGGCCTCAAAATTTGGATAATCCCCACCAGTGGTCATCTCCATCTTGTATCCCTACATAAATAACGTACAAAGATCATGTTTATTACATATTACAAGGATCAAGTTTTTATTTCTCACGGTTACATGTTTATTACACACTTGAGAGATGATGATATAACACTTACATCTTCATCTGCGAGGATGTACTTATAGTAAGTCCCAAGGTTGGTAATCGCGTAAGGGTAGATCCTGTGTAGTTGCACTCTGAAACGCCAAGCCCTAATCATGGGGTTAAAAGTAACCTGGGAAAGCTTATTGTACTCTGCCATCTTCTTTGTTGAGAGATGAGGGCAAGCTTTGTTAAGGTCGGTGAAGTCGACGCAGACGCGCCATTTCCCGTTCTTTTTCTTGACCACCACAGGATTCGCTAGCCATTCCGGGTAACGAACTTCTGCGATTGAACCAGCTCCGAGTAGTCGTTCAACTTCCTCGTTTACTGCTTTCGCTCTTTCGGGGCCCAACTTACGTCTTTTCTGGCGGATAGGCTTGAAAGTGGGGTCGACGTTGAGCTCGTGGGTGATTATTGCTGGATCAATTCCTTTCATGTCTGTCACAGACCAAGCGAAGGTGGACACATTTTCCTTCAGGAATGTGAGCAATGCTCGCTGCATATCGTCGGCTAAATGTGCACCGACGCGCACCGTCTTACTCGGATCAGAATCGTCTATAGGTATCTCCAGAACCTCGTCTTTCTGAGGGAAGGTTCGAGCGATCGGATGAGAGACAGAGTTGACTAGGGACGATGAACGTTGCAGCTTGACTGTGGCGATTAGCAGGTCTCGCGCGGCTTGCTGATCTCCGCGGACGGTCTTGATTGTTCCGTCTCCCCCAGGGAACTTGATGCATTGGTGGTAGGTTGACGGAACTGCTTGCATCGAATGTATCCATGGGGTTCCAAGAATGACATGATAAGGGGCTTTAGTGTTTACCACGGCAAATTTAACCGTTCGAGTAACTCCGCACTCGCGGACTGGGAGACGGATTGTCCCGAGGATGGTTTCCGATGAGCCGTTGAAGCCGGTCAAGGTCCGTGAGGATGATTTGACGTCGTCGAAATCTACCCCCATCTTCTCAAGCGTATCACGAAAGATGAGGTCAACTGAGCTTCCTGTGTCGACTAGTACTTTGGTTACATCGTACTTACCGATCTCAAGGTCGACTAGCAGAGGGTCGTTGTGGGGCAGGTGGACTCCGTTCAAATCTTCGGGGGTAAAGCTGATCGGCGCGTGACTCGGTGGCTTCGTAGGCCAGCGTCTCGAAGACGCGGCTTGACGCCGGTAGTCTTTGACGGAGCGGACAGAGTCGCCACAAGGAGGTGATCCACCCATGATGACGTTCAGCCGTGGTTTCGCGACTACTCGTTTGGTATCTAAGAATGTACGGAGATCCGCTGGGACGTTATCGCCGCTCGGCTTTGACGAATCCATGGTATGAGACGAGGTTGACTGCTCTAGCCGTTGATTCATTGATTTGGAACTGTTTAGTCGCGCGCGTAAATCGGTCAGGTTAGCGTTGAGTTTGTCGCGCAGATCTGTGACAGGCTTGTCGACCGACAAGGGTGGCTCCTTGGTTTCCAGGCATCGCGACTTGTTGGCTTGGAGCTTGAGGCGGAGGTCTCTGCTGTTGACGTCACTACATGTCGTCTCCTTTCGCTTCAGGAAGCTCCGCAGGTCGCTTGAGTCGGGCGAGTTATCGTCCTCGTCATCAGATGAAAAAGGTTGCTGAGATCGTATTACCTCAATACGTTGACAGCTTGCTGGTTGCCCCTCGTCTCCCGAAGAGGCTTCGTTGTCGGCGGCATCCGAAGGTTTGTCGTCTGGACGGCGTTGCTCTCCGCTCTTACCACCGGACTTTCGCTGCGCGCGCTTATCTTTGTTCTTAGACCAACTCTTACCGGATTTAGGTTTCTGCTTTGGAGGCTGAATCTTGAAGTCACCTTTTTCAACCGATGAGAGGAATTCAGCGTACGTCGTTCTACACTCGGTTGTGTCGTGTCCTTTGACATCATGGTACTTACAGTATTTGGAGAGGTCGACTCCTTTAGAAGATCCCGCTCCTGAGGTAGCCGGCGAAGCTGGTTGTGCCGGTCCGGCAGGACTGGCCAAACTTTTCAGAGCCGCCGTCTCTCGGTTGTACACGTTCCATGGCTCGCCGCGTACTGAGAAACTTGCGACTGGTGTGTTATTCTCGTCGACGACAAAGAGAAGGCCGCTCTTTTGTTTCTTGTCGCCGGAAGCGTGTTGACGCGGCTCCGGCTTTGCGTCAGAGGTCTTGGGCGTTGTCGGCTTTGCTGCGCTATGTTTGCCTATGATTGCTTTCGTGTCTTCCTCCATTCGGATGAAGTTGTGTGAGCGAGCTATGGCATCCTGGAGCGTTGTGGAGGTGCTTCGGTATAGGTCCTCTCGGAACTTGGAATCGAGATGGAGGGTGTTCATGAGAGCGTCGACGGCTATGTGGTCAGGGATGTCGATCTTTGAGACGATCGACTTGAAGCGCTCCATGAAGTCTCGAAGACTTTGGTCTTTAGTCTGCTTCAGGTTCCACAAGCTGGAGGCTGTTGCTTCGCGCTTAGTGAACATGATGTAGGTCTTGAGGAAAGCCGACGAAAGCTCTCTGAAACTGCTGATGGAGTTCTCCTTGAGACCTGTGAACCAGGTCAAGGCTTGGTCGTTGAGTGTTTCCACGAACAGCTGACAGTATGCGGCGTCTCTTTCGTCGTCGGGTAGTCGCGCTCGAGCCATCGCGATGTTGAAAGCAGTCATATGCTCCACAGGGTCACCGCCGGGTTTGTACTGCGGGACGCGCAGCTTCTCAATCTTGCGGAAGTTTACGCTAGTCAGCGTACTTGTGAATGGAGTACGCTCGGTTGAGGCGAGAACACTCTCGATCTGTGGAGCGGCGCTAGTAACCTTGTGAATCGTGGAGCTCATCTGTTGGAGGTTCAGTTTGAGCTCGGCGATTTCACGGACAGTCGTGAGATCTGGGCCGACTTGAGCTGCTTCTGCGGTGTGCGGCTCGGTGGGTTCCGACTCTTCGGAGGTATGGTCGGCTACCAGCGCCGTCGGGTTAGTGTTGAAGAGAAGACGTCGGAACGGTTGAGAGTTACTCGTCTGCCCGGCGGGAGCTGCTGTTAACGCTGCTACGAGTGCGGCGAGTTGAGCTTGAGTCTCCTTTTGTATTTCGTCTTGTCTGGCGAAACGCGCCATGACGGAGCTCATGAAGTCGGGAGGAAGAGGTGTTTCGGGCACGGGAGTCTGAGTCGGCTCCTCGCCGGCGGTTCC
>CAKOAT010162266.1:5412-39876 GCA_932364175.1 Eruca vesicaria subsp. sativa | reverse complement strand
TTTGCTTTGTTCAGAGCCCCACGGTGGGCGCCAAATTGTTTGAGGTGAAAATGGTTTGAAACAATATAAAGAGAGAGATGAGGGCGAACAAAGACGTTTTTATTAGATCTGAACAAGGAGTTACAAAGAGAAGAGTAAATCGGCGGACTAGCCGGAAGTACAAGATGGTGAGTAAACGGGAAGGTGACTAAACAGGAAGGTGACTAAACGAGAAGGTGACTAAGCCCTAGATCTAACCACCTAATCGCTAAGAAACCCTAGATCTAGCCGCCAAGTGAGTATGTCCAATTCCGGATCCCTTTTCCCTTTGCTGCCTCTCTCCTTTTATAGATCCAATCTTCGTGTTCGCCCTAGTTTACCCGAGCCTTGTTGGGCCTTATTATTACAAGGCCCGTTTAGTAGTCCGGGTAAATCGTACTTCCGCCGACTCTTCTAGAATACGTTTAGTCGCGCTACTAAACGCGTCTCATGCCGAGTCGTTTTGGTGTTACCCGGTAGGCCGAGTATATTGTCATGTTGGGCTAAGTTTCTTCATTTGATGGGCCTTGTGGAGGGGTATAACCCATCTCCTACATGTCTCAGCCTCATTGTACACCTAAGTCAATATCAGAAACCTTTCTAATGATAAACCCTTCCTCGTTCCAGACCTTGAGATATCCTCCTCACCGCCACGAATGATCCTCCTCTATCATCCATCTCCCTCTCTCTCTCTTCTTCTTCTTCAGTCAAATGCAGAAACCAAAACAAATACACATCAGAAAAGAACAATAGAGTAATCAAATCGAATACAACTCTCGCAATCTGATTAACACAGACCCAATGCCAAAGAACAACACACAGACATAGCAATAGAGATTCGGACCTTAACTCAGCAATTTAAGTTAAGTCAATTAAGCTAATCACTGATTCCGACTTACCTCCATCGCTTCAATCTTTTCCATTGTTAACACCCAACCCAATTGAAACCCTAGACGAGTCAATTGGAGTCCATGCAATTCAATCTTTGGCTCTTTCCTCGCCGAATCGTGATCAAGTGGAGGAGAGAAGAGGAAGAAAAAGCGTGAGAAGAGAGAGAAGAAAGAGTCCACGTCAACAAGGACTTAGTCTTTAAACACCCTAACTAAGGATTCATCCTTAGCCGATTACATTTTTTAATATTAATTTAACCTCTAAACGGCTAAGGATTACAGATAAGGACTCATGGTGTTACCGCGTTGTACATGCTCTTATGGGCCTATTATTAGACCATCCTTTTATACATTAGTTGAGAAGTCACTTTAGTGAATTTTCTGACGTGTCAATCATATATACCCGAATCTTATAATATTATTGGTCGATTTTTTTTTAAACATCACCGAATATTAAAACTAGAACTTATTAATACACATTGTCAAACAGATGAAATGAACAAGCTAAAAATGGTATGCTTATCAGATTTATGTTTGTTCAATCCCTCTTTTCTGCAACACCTAACGCCGCCCGATATTTGAAACATCAGTGTTCTTATCGGTTATCCTCAGATGCTTCGTCGGATTCCATATGGGGGAAGAAGCTAAGTTCTGTCGGATTTGGTTAGATTCCCTATGTGGTTCTTTTGACGATGAACACAATGTTTTGGATATATTAATTGTTATTTATAATCTCTGGCGATCGGATCGAGGTGAGTAACAACGAGTTTCTTTCCATCGATCCCCTTGACCTTCAGTTCCCTTGTAAGCTTCTTTTTGGACATGTCTTCTTCTTGTCCGTAATAGATCTAGATCTTTTCTCCCTGAGTTACGGTGTTAATGATTCATCGTAATCATCATCTCTGATATAGGTGAACTGAGGAAGCAGATCTCATGCTCTCTTACTTGACCAACAAGAACGAAAACCATGTATTTTTAAGGTAAGATGATAATATGAAATTTTCAGACTTCTGATCGGGTAATGTCTACGTGTTTCATTTGAGGATTCTCGGTTTGTGTTTTTTTTTTCTTTAGGTTAAGACAACGAATCCAAAGAAGTATTGTGTTAAGCCTAACACTGGAGTTGTTCTTCCAAGGTCCACTTGTGAAATTCGTTGTCCTTTCTCTCTTTCTCTATCTATTTTGTTCCTTTTATGTTTAATTTCAATTGTTAAAGGAAGCTCCTCTTGATATGAATCCTTGTTTTTTTGTTTGTGTAGTGACCATGCAAGCTCAAAAGGAAGCTCCTTCTGATATGCAATGCAAGGATGTGTTTTTTTCTTTAAGTTAAGCAACAAATCCGAGGAAGTATTGTGTTAGGCCTAACATTGGTGTTGTTCTTCCAAGGTCTATTTGTGAAGTTTTTGGTCCGTTCTCTCTTTCTCTATGAATTTTGTTTCTTTTTGAGTTAAATTGTTAAAAGAAGTTCTTTTCTATATGAATCCTTGTTCTGTATTTGTGTAGTAACCATACAAGCTCAAAAGAAAGCTCCTTCTGATATGCAGTGAAAGGGTGCTTTTTTTTCTCTTTAGATTAATACAACGAATCCGAAGAAGTATTGTGTTAGGCCTAACACTGGATTTGCTCTTCCAAGGTCCACTTGTGAAGTTCTTGGTTCGTTTTCTCTTTCTCTATGCATTTTGTTCCTTTTTGTGTTTAATTTCAATTGCTAAAGGAAGCTCCTCTCGATATGAATCCTTGTTTTGTGTTTGTATAGTGACCATGCAAGCTCAAAAGGAAGCTCCTTCTTATATACAGTGCAAGGACAAGTTTCTGCTTCAAGGTGTAACTGCTAGTCTTGGTGTCATGGCCAAGAATGTTACTCCAGATGATATTACTAATGATTTACTTTGTCGTCTTTTTAAATGGATAATGATGTGTTAATAATATTTTGGTTCGTGGTTCTCACATAACAGAATTCTTGGCAACAATAGACTAATGAGGTGACTTCAAGCTCTTGGGATTCAAGTTGCTGGTCATCCTCGAAAACGAGTGCTGCTCACTTATCCTGAACTCATTGATGCAGCAGTGATCCCGTAAGTCTTTTGTACCTGAAAAAATCTTAAGTTGGTAACATTTTGGCTTGCCTTAGTAGTGATTTACGTCATAAACATTAAACATGTATCTTATGGGCTTATTATTATCCCATCCCCATCTCCTATACATTATTTGAGAAATAATTTTTCCACATGTCCTTTTTACAGTCATTTTCACAAAATAATGTGACATGGTTACTAAAATTGATGACATGACTTAAAGCTTAATATGACATGAACAATTACATTTAATGTTAAATTATTATTATTATTTTGTTAACTTTTTTTAATATATGGTATAATAACTCATATGTTACATTTATGTTGATTTATATTTTTGGAATTTTTTAGAATATGGTAATAGTTCATAAATCATCAATTATATATATATATATATATATACTCAAATATGGTACAAATATGGTAATAACTCATATATTACGTTTAGTGTCTCCAAAAGATGGAGAGACCCACGCAGATGACCAAAAAAATATTCACCTCTATGTCTCATTATCGTATACCCAAGGCACCCACAAAGAAACTGATGAGTACAGCTGCACAATTTTGGTGGAGTCCCAGGGGAAGCACAAGAGGAATGCACTTGAAATCATGGGATAAATTATGTATAAGTAAGGAGGAAGGAGGTTTAGTTTAAAGACCTTCATGATTTTAACACGACTATGCTTGGCAAGCAATTATGGCGCTTAATAGAGAAACAAATAATTTGTTTTCTCGAGTTTTCAAAGGACGGTACTCTAGGAACGCATCACCCCTTGAACCGATACGATCATATTCTCCGTCATAGGCTGGAGGAGTATTGTTTCTGCTTGATCTCAAATAAAAAAACAACATTATGTTTACCCGAAACTTACAATGGATTCTCTCATCAACATAGATTTTCGAAGTTGGAATATGCAGCAATTCAGGCTTTGGTAGATCTTCAGGATGAAAAAATTATAGAGAGTGTACCAGAGCAGGACTCAGATGGAGGTGATGCAGAACTTTTCAAGAGTCCAAGATCAAATCAATGTAGTATAAAGGATTGTCGATCCCATAGAGAACTAATGATCTATAACACTAAGAATACACAAGATTTCTTAATCTAAGCAAACAAGAAGATTGATGATTTGTAACAAGCTAAGATCCTAAAAATATAAACAAAGGTGATCTCAAATCCAATCAAGAAATAAGTGCAAGAAAACCTTTCAATCAAATGATAAGGTAGAGCTCATGTGATTAAGGCAATTGATCTAAAGCAATTAAGGTTAATCAAAATGCATCCTTAAGTCTAAAGAACTTAACTAAGCAAGTTCTAGGTCTAGATAAATGCTCATTTGCTTAACCTAATCAAACACAAATGATCATTGGTTTAATTAATTCAAGCAATCATTAAGAGTAGGTTTAATAACTATCTAAACTTCTTAGATACAAATGGTCATTGGCTACGAAGTCTTAGAGCTAAGTAAAGTTAGTTCAGTCATTTCAACATACGCTTTGTGAGCAGGAAATGACTAAGGTTCAATTCTAGAGTGATCAAGTCTAGAATAGAATCAAACACACTCTACTAGAAAGGAAACACTTAGATCTACACTTAATCACCTTAAATCTACCTAACCCATTGATTCAAAAAGTGTCTACTCTCTAATCTCCATGAGAAACCTTAGACCCATGGTGGATTCAAGGCTAATCATGTTAATGAGAATGAGAAACAAGATATAATATTTAGTACTTCCTTAAAATGATGAAAGATCCAAGCTTTTACAATATGAGGCAAGTTCTTGAGAGAAAATGAGATATATTAGGGTTTTTGGGGTCAAAAACTATATATAGAAGGCCAAAACTCGTATTGGTTTAACCCAATAAACCAAAGTCAAACCGGACTAAACTGGGTCAATATTATGATTTTGACTTCACCGCAGCCAAGTCCCACCCGCGACGTGGGCCCGCGGCATTTCGAGTTGGATTTTGCGGCTTTGATATTCTGATTGCTAGTCACGATCTTCACGTTCTCACCGAGGCTTAAACATCCTGTGACCAAAGCTTGCGAAATCTCTCAAGTTGTTTAGGCACACATTGCCGCTACCATCACTCGTCCGCGAAGGGTCCCTGCGGCTAAGAGAATGGATTCTTCGTAGCTTGGCCACGACCTATTGGTATATACTCTGGTTTACCGGTTTGATTTTAAATTAGACTAGTGGTTTAGTTCGGTTAATTGTATAGCTTACTGTATAGCTTACTGTATAGCTTACTATAAATACTTGTAAACGTTGATCATTTATATTAACAGAAGATATTTTGATATAACAAACTTCTTCTTCTCTCCAAAGCTTGATCGTAATATGGTATCAAAGCCAAAATTGAGCTTGATGGTTTCGTGATCTACCTCATCTAAGCTCGTATTCATCTCGTCTTCAAGCTTTGATGGTGTCTGTGAAGAAGATTCCTCGTCGATCAACTCGTACGGCAACAACTTCGACACGAAATGCTCTGGCGGCTTCTCCGGCGATTACTGGTCCGGATCTTCAGGCTGCGAGAGCACTGGTGGGTGTTGACCTAACCGATTCGATCCATTCCCTGTATTTCATCCACGCTTCCGATCATCCAGGTTTACAACTCATCTCTCTCAAATTAGATGGTTCAAACTTTGATGATTGGGAAGCTGCGTCGAAAATAGCTATAGACGAGAAGAACAAAATCGGTTTTATCGATGGATCGTTACCTCGGCCTCCGGAATCCGATTTACATTTTCGAATCTGGTCTAGGTGCAATAGCTTTGTTAAGTCTTGGATTCTTAACTCAGTTTCTACTCATATCTAACTCATATCTATCGTACTATTCTCCGTTTGAGTGATGCTACTGATATATGAAATGACTAACACAACAGATTTCATATGACAAACTTGCCAAGGACATATAATCTAACACAAGAAATTCAGGATCTGCGTCAAGGTTCTCTTTCTGTTTCAGATTATTTCACTAAACTCAAAACATTGTGGAGTAATTTGGAGAGTTGTGAGGAAGCTGACGATCCGTGTACCTGTGGAAAGGCACAAAGACTTCAACAGAAAGCTGAACGTGCCAAGATTGTGAAGTTTCTTACAGGCTTAAATTAATCATACGTTGTGATACGTCGCCAGATGATCATGAAGAAGACATTACCTTCTCTCACTGAAGTCTACAATATCTTGGACCAGGATGACAGCAAGAAGAGTTTTGCCACTGCTATCTCTCCGGCTGCTTTCCAAGTCTATGAGACTGTGACTTCACCTCAGGATTCGTCTACTATCTGCTATGTCCAATCAGGTGCTCATAAGGGCAAACCAATATGCTCATTTTGCAATAAAGTTGGGCACATTGCAGAAAGATGTTACAAGAAACATGGTTTCCCATCAGGCTATCTCCCTAAAGGTAAACCAGCTGATAAGTTTCAAAAGACTTCCGTTGTTACAACTCAGACTACTTTACCTACTCAGCCTGATACGAAGCCAGCTTCTATTGATGGGTTAATTGGAAATCTTACTAAAGATCAGATCCAGAAATTCATTGCGTTGTTCAGTTCTCAGCTTCAGAGCAGTTCAGCTTCACATCCTTCTGTTGCTTCTACCTCTCAGAATCAAAATTATATGACGGGTATCAATTTCTCTCAGTCTAAATTTTGCTTCATTGATATTCTCACTGTTTCTCAAAATATTATGGGAAATATGAAACATGGGTGCTTGATCCAGGAGCTACTTATCATGTTTCACATGATAAGACTATATTTGCTTGGTTGGATACTTCTATCCAAAGCTTTGTCAACTTATCAAATGACTCTTTAATGAAGATTAGTGGAGTTGGAAATATCTGGTTAAACAAACATATTCTCCTTCGAAATGTTCTGTTTATACCTGAATACCGGCTTAATCTCATCAGTATAAGCTTTTTGACTACTGATCTTGGCTCAAGAGTGATTTTTGATCCTGCTTCTTGTGAAATACATGATCGTATCAAGGGTGTGATGATTGGTCAGGGTAGGAGGATTGGAAATCTGTATGTGCTCGATGTTGAAGACATATCTACAATGGTGAATACAGTAGTAGATATTGAAACTTGGCACAACAGATTGGGACATGCTTCTTACTCTCGACTGGATTTAATATCACCGCGGTGTTTAATATCATCACACAGAAGTAATACGACCGGCTTCATCCTGCGGTGGTTAACCGCGGTCTTCATCTTCGTCTTGGCCAAGCTCCATCTGAGACTCTTCACCATTGGAGCACGGGTCCAAGCTTCTCCATAAACAGAAACCGGCTCATCTCCATAGCTAAGCAATCGTCTTTACCTCGCCGCCATGGTCATCTCCACTCCAATGCATCTTCAAGGTTCGTCACCGGAATCGAAGCGAGACGTCGCTTTGCTCCACCACGGAGTCTTGCTCTCAGCTCGTGGTCTCCTTCTCCATTGCACTATAACAGGCTCGCCGTCATCAGAATCAGCCTTGCCGTCGGGATTTGGAGTCACGAGAGCTCATGAGACACAACAATGGCCAAGTCTTGGGGTCTTACAAAATAGGTCCTTGAAGTTCTGCTTCTATACAAAACGGCCCCTGAACCTCTCAATTTTGCAGGAATAACCACATGATTTCGCCCCAAACTTCTCAAGTGTGCACTTTAGACCCTGTTCTATGCAAATGAACAAATATATACAACAAAGACTTCTAAATGCAACCTAAATGATTAATATGAGCTAAGATGAGATATTAAAAACATATAAAAACATGAGATATCAGGAGGACTGGGATATATGGCATTTCATGCCTAATGGGAAATACACGGTTCAGTCTGGATACCAAGTAGAATGAGTACACCCAAACAAAGAAAAACCACCAGTAGAGCTGGGACCCATAATTGATTTATTAAAAGCATATTTCTGGAAGGTACGGTTTCCCCAAAGATAAAGCATGTTTATGACAATTGATATTCGGTTGTATAGATGTCAAGAAAAATCTGAAAGCAACAGGGATACAAGGAGCTGAGGAAGAATCGATCAATCATATTTTCTTTGAATGTCCCCCAGCACGTTAAGTATGGGCGCTATTAAAGATACCATCTAATCCAGCTACTTTTGCCACTGGTTATTTCTTCACAAATATGGATCACTTATTTTGGCGGGTCTTTACGAAAATGGATGATCATCAACTTACGTGGATATAATGGTACCTTTGGAAAGGAAGGCAGAGTAAGACTTTTAGAAACTTGGATATTGTTCCTAGAGACACGATTAAACTAGCGAAAACATAATCAATTCTTTGGGCCGAAGCTCAGATGGTGCATATATAGAGGGCACCACAACAGGAGGAGGTTGTGAACATTATATCCATCCCAGGACGCTAGTGTTTTACAGATGGTTCATGGAAATCTAAGGAGGAGTTTTCCAGACAAGGTTAGTATAGTACATTAGAAGGTTTTGATGGGCTGATGGGGGAAAGAAATGTTAGGGCTAGCCTCTTGCATCTACATTCTGAGGTGAAAGCACTAATTTGACCAACAAAGTGTATGAGGAATGTGCGTCAGTAGCAGATTAATTTTGCAACGGATTGTTCTCAATTGGTGAAGATGGTTTTCGGAACCAGAAGAATAACCATAATTTGCAACTTATTTAAAGGATATCAAGACGTTAAAAGAAATATTCCTCAGCTCAAAGATCATCTATGTACCAAGAACACATAATTCACGGGCGGATAGTCGTTCATATGGATGCTGAGTTACCGGTTTGGTTTACATAGTCAGTATGAGTCCGTAAAGATTGATGACAAAAAAATACTATATCTACAAAGTAAGGGTAATAGAATATTTTAACTTTTTAATGAAAAATATAGTTATGAAAAAATCCCTTTAATGAAGGTAAACATGAATTGTGGTACAATTTCTATAATATTTTTTTTGTGTGAATCTATCGACGAAGGTGTACTGCTGTCTATCGTCGCTCGCTCATGAGTAGTGTCGATCAACGGAAGAGCATTTTTTAGATCAATGATGTGCGCTTCTCTATGCGTTCTAACTAGACAAGGTCTAAGAATAATAGTTTTTTTTCATTGTTGCTTCCATTACTGCTAGGCATGCACCTGTAAAACAAATAATTTTTTTTTCTGTTTAGTAAGTAAGATAAAAGAAAAAACTAGATGAAATCTATCTATTAAATCAAATGGCAAATCAAATGCTCACCGTCAATGGGACCAAATTTTATATCACTCAAATTATCCTATGAGCAATCTTACTCTCTCAAATAAGATGATCACTTGTAGTACTTATAGTTCTAATCCACAGGGAGTGTGGACACACATAGACTTAGAAATTTAAAGATTAAGCTAGACATGTAATTGTAAAGCAGTAAACAGTAAAAATCAATTGAGAGTTGGTTTGTAAACTTATAAGAATAAATTGCTAGACATAGGGTTTCAGGTTATAGTATTGTTTATATAGATGCTACGAGTGTGTGGTAAACCATCCTATAACTAGAATACTAAAGCAATATATCCAGCTATCAATGCGAGTCTAATCAAATGAATAAGTCTTTGGTCCAGATTTCGACATGCAAGCAAAGAACGAGTATCGATTGATACTATGGAAAGAGTGTCGATCGATATTACCTTGGACAAGCATTAACATCCTAATTGGTATGTTCATTAAGTTAATCTAGACCAGCTTTGTGTGTCAAGCAACCTAGCTCAACATAATTATTATCAGGTATTGATTTTACCATCTTATTTATCTATATCCTAAGCTTAGGGTTCTAGTTAGCTACTCTAGAACACAAGCATTGGGATCAATTCTAATGAATGATTCTTATGGATTTACTTTAGCAGTTCTATAATTAAAAACACATATAAACCCTAATAAAATTCTAGCTCTAACAAAGAAGGCTTCTCAAACATAACAAAGCAAAGCATAATAAATATCTGAATATAATGCATAAATATAATAATGTAAAAAAACAATGGAGTTCAATTACAAATATCTGAATAAGTCTTGATCTTCTCACCAAAACTACTAAATGCTTCAAAGTATGGTTGAATAGTTTGTGTATTATAAAAAGGTGGTGTGCTTCCCAAACAATGGCAAAGCACATAAATACTAGGTATAAAGTCAGGTAGGAATAGTTTTGTAATTATGTTAGACTACTGGACTTCAAGTCCGTCACGAACAAGTCAGCCCAATCCTCCGTGTCGCTGTCGATTGATAACAACATTGTGTTGTCTATCGATGTCAGACATCTCAAATATCAACTCTGACTTCTGATTCTTCATCAGCTACGAGTTTCTTTATCATTAAGCTCAATAATGCTCCATAATCTCTACATTACTTCAAAACGTACCTAGACCTGAAAACAATCAAAAATAAACTCCAAACAT
Organism: Eruca vesicaria subsp. sativa; assembly: GCA_932364175.1. NCBI lineage: Eukaryota > Viridiplantae > Streptophyta > Magnoliopsida > Brassicales > Brassicaceae > Eruca > Eruca vesicaria. The sequence goes on along the minus strand of CAKOAT010162266.1, from coordinate 29,500 downwards.
ATATAAGTGTATCTAAAAAGCACATATACCATGACCTAATAGCCATAAAATCCATGATATATCAGTTAACGTCTTTGGATGATATACTTATACATTTATTTTGTATACCTTCACTATAAGTCTATTTTTAATTGAAAATTTGAAGAAATACTGTATATATTTTGGATTAAGAAATATTATACATTTCTTTTGTATCCCTTCACTAAGTCTCTCTTTTAAATAGAAGATATATTGTATAGTATACTTTGGATTAAGAAATATTCCTTCACTAAGTCTCTCTTTAGAATTTTTTAATTTTGAAAATATAAAATATATTTTTATAACTTTTTATTTATTTTCTTACAAAATTTTTCTAAAACACAATTTAATTTACGATATAAAAACAAATAAGCTTTTATATTTTAACAAATGTATAAATTGTTATAACTGTTTTTTTTCCAAAGTAACTCAAATTCTAAGTCAAACACAAAACTAACATTCTTTTTTGTTGGAGGTTTCATTTTCCCTATCAACCCCAGAAGTTCTGATTATTCACAAAAATATCATTTCTTTATTTTTTTTTCTTTTTCGAAATGAGTGTTTTACTCTCTCATCTTCATCAATTAATCATGAAAATGCCATTGCCATCAATTCACCCAACAACCATGAACAACCAAAATGAAGCTCTTAATGCATCTAAAAAACAAAATTTACTCATTCAATCTTATATCTTATGACCAAAATAACCATCGCTCTCACTTTCTATCTATATTCATCCAAAAAAATCCAAGCTTTTTTTTCTTTAAAGTTTTTAAGGGTCAAATAGCTATTCAAGCTCACGATTTTGAGTCATTAACGGTTGAGTAGCTGTTCTAGTGAAGTTGTGCGTGCTTTGGAGAACTTAGCAAGTTCTCTCAGGGGTTGAAGGTATGAATTGTATTTATTTTTCTGAGATTTGTTCGCTAAAACACTTACGCGTAAGTCTTCTTGACTGAGAGAGTCTTCGTAAGTCTTCTCGACTGAGAAGACTTTCATGGAAGTCTTCATAAGTCTTCTTGACTGAGAAGACTCTGGTCAAAGAATAGGTTAGTTTTGCAATTGACTTTCTCTCTGTTTTTTAGAGAATACTGTTTTGGAAGTTTTCCAATTTTCTTTGTTGGGAAAAAAAATTGAGAAGACTTACATGGAAGTCTTCTCAGATAAACATGTTAGTTTGTAACTGACCAATCTATGTCAAAAATTTGACTTTCTATGAAAGACTTCCAGGTAAGTCTTCCGGTGGAAGACTTATCTTGAATTCTTCTCAATCTTTACATTAAGTCTACTCGCTATAACTGGAAGTCTGCTTAGGTTACTTTTGCAATTGAAAATTTAAATTTAAAACATTTATTTTAAATTGGGAAGACTTGCCTGTGTGTCTTCTGCCCGAAGACTTACCTGGAACTCTTACATCAATAGCGAGTAGACTTAATGTAAATGTTGAGAAGACTTTCAGGTAAGTCTTCCGTAGACAGTTAAGTTTCTGACACAGATTGGTCAATTGCAAAACTAACTTGTTTATCCGAGAAGACTTCCAGGTAAGTCTTCTCAGGTATTTTCGAGAATTTTTGTATTAAAAAAGTAAGCCAATATTTACAAAGGAAGACTTTCAGAGAAGTCTCCTATATATAAGAGACTTCTCTGAAAGTCTTCCTTTGCAAATTTTCAATTGCAAAAATGACATAAATGGAAGACTTACCTGGAAATCTTCCGCCAGAAGACTTACTTGAAAGTCTTCTCCGGGAAGACTTCCAGGTAAGTCTTCCACGACAATGTATAATAAACTTTCATTTTCTTCAAATTTAAAATGAATTTGTAAGATTTTATTGTTAATTCATTTGTTTTACACAATATTTGGGGTCCTGAATGAAATTCATAACTTAATTGTTGATAATTATTAGGTTACCAACATTTATGTTTTTAATGTTTCTAGGTAATCTAAGAAGACTTATTAAGAAGTCTCTCGCAGAAGACTCTCGTGGAAGTCTTCCACATTAGTTTTTGTAAACTTGTATTTTTAGGAATGTTAAGTAATTTAAGATAAATTTTTTAATTTTCAAAAGTGTTAAATAATTTCATGAAGATTATAATATGTACATGAAAATAAAGTTGGAAGAGTTAACCTACTTATTATATCTTAGTTGTTTATAACTACAAAATTGATTGGTTTTACTTCTTAAAATAATTTGTTGGTTTTACTTCTTAGAAGTTAAAAGTGATGAACAACTATTATAAGTTAATGAGTAGAAGTTGTTTATACTTACAAACTTATATTTATTTTGCAGAATATAGGAGATCCAAAGATGAGAAGAACTACACAATGAACATCATGTTTTGAATCTGTAGGCGATTAAAGTTTTTTATTTCATTGATTTGTTAAAGTGGAAAACAGATTGTTAACACATATATTACATCTTGAGAAACATCATTACTAATTGTACAAACATAAAACATACTTATATCTTAGTTGTTTATAACTACAAAATTGATTGGTTTTACTTCTTAAAATAATTTGTTGGTTTTACTTCTTAGAAGTTAAAAGTGATGAACAACTATTATAAGTTAATGAGTAGAAGTTGTTTATACTTACAAACTTATATTTCTTTTGCAGAATATAGGAGATCCAAAGATGAGAAGAACTACACAATGAACATCATGTTTTGAATCTGTAGGCGATTAAAGTTTTTTATTTCATTGATTTGTAAAAGTGGAAAACAGATTGTTAACACATATATTACATCTTTAGAAACATCATTACTAATTGTACAAACATAAAACATACTTTTATTCTACTTTTGTTTACTTTAATACTGTGAAGTAATTTTGGACACTAAACATATTTACCATATTTTTCATTAATATTTCTTCAAATTTACAAAAAAAAACCACAACTAAAAAGTACACATACAAATCATTAAATGGACCATAAACATAATTATTGTAGATCCGCAAAGACAAGCTTGGAATCCACTTGATATGAGAGAAGACGTCTGAAGACTTAAGACTACGTCAGAAGACTTAGACTACGTCATAAGACTTCCAGGAAAGTCTTCTGAACGTTTTCTGAAAGTCTTCCAATATCTGACTTAGATCTGAAAAACCTTCATATCAAAAAAGCGTTCAAATGAAATCAAAACAGAGAAAAAATTCAAAAACAATGTTTTAATCTTATCTAATAACTAAAACAATCACATTATGTTGAATCCATAACTTATTAGAATCTAATATATAAAATATACAAAAATACATATCAAAATTTTATAGATCTACCTTTAAAAGAGTGAAAGATGACAACTATGTAATGAAAAACCTTCAAAAACAAGATAAAATAGTGAGAAACACATAAAATTGAGAAATTGATATAAGTTTGGTGTTATCAAATACAAATAGTTTAGAGAGAGGTTAGATAATTTTAGAGTGAGAAATATTACATATTTGTTGCCTCCATTTGAGAGGAAATAAAAAGAATGTGTAAAAGTTTTTTTATACAAGAAAACAAAAATTCCAATTAGGTTAAATACTTTTGATACAAAAGACTTTCATGTTAGTCTCTATTAGAAGACTTACATGAATGTCTTCCAAGATCTTCTAGACCCTAAATTTACTATTCGCCCAGAAGACTTGCTATTCACCCATAAGATTTACTATATGTTCAGAAGACTTACTTTAGGCGGGGAACCTAAATTCTTTTAAAATTTTAAGCGAGAAACTGTTGTTAAGTCATCCAATAAGTCTTCTAGTGCATTATACCTTCAAAAATTTAAGTCTTGCAAAACCCTAAAGTCAAATATAGAACTAAATCACATACAAAAACTTTTATTAAACTTAAAATTAACTTATAAAGTGTTTAATATACATAAAACTAAACACATATATGTCAAATTTAGTTTAAGTTTTTTATTTATTTTAAGATTCCACAACCAAACCTTAAAAACACCTACAATATTATAACATAGTTACCAAACCCTAAACCAAACAAATATCATGACTAACTTACATTCACTCATCTGTGTTGAAAAAAAATCAATTTTATTAAATCTAAATTTATATCAGTTACAAAGGTCTATAATTAAATGATTATGTTTTTTCCTCTATCAAATTGTTTTATAAAATTTATAAATTATTTTAAGAACTAATACACTAGAAGACTTTCACTAGAAGACTTAAGGAAACCTATGGAAGACTTATTGGAAGACTTAATTTTAGGCGGGAATTTTAAGCGGGAAAATGCTGTTAAGTCATCGAGTAAGTATTCCAGTGCATTATATTTTCGAAAATTTAAGTCTTCTGAAACCCGAAAATCAAATATATAACTAAATTACATAGAAAATTTTATTAAGCTTAAAATAAATTTATCAAGTGTTTAATATACACAAAATTAAATACATATAGTTTAAATTTAGTTTTAAAAAATAAAAATGTTAAGATTTCACAATCTAACCCTAAAAACACATACAATACTACAACATAGTTACCAAACCTAAACAAAAAAATATCATGACTAACTTACATTCACTCATCTATCTTGGAAACTAATCATGAATAACTTACATTCACTCATCTATCTTGAAAACTATACAATTTTACTAAATCTAAGTTTATAGCATTTATAAATGTCAATAATTACATGATTAGTATTTTTTACTAATCAAAATATTTTTAATATAATTTATAAATTCTTTTTAAGATCTACAGCATGAGAAGACTTTCAAGTAAGTTTTCTCAATTGCAAGGTTATAATGATAAACTATAATCCTGTTTTTTTTTTTTGGTCATGAGGGAATGTTTGTAATTTCACTAGCCTTTTGAATTAATTTTGCATTTAATTTGAGTTGGTGTACACTTTTGCATTTAAAATCAAGTTTTGAGTTATATTTGACAAATCCCCCTTGTTATAAATTATAATTTTCATCTATTATTAATCTTAAATCTTGATTGGTAGAGCATTAGTATAAACATTTTGCTCTTTTATTATCCAATCAAAATTTATTACAAACCGTTTAGATTACCATTTACAAGATGTTTGTTCTCCAAATGTTATTTTCTTTGTGCTCTCATATGAAGTTTTTGGAAGAGCACTTGGAGTTAGAATAAAAAAAATTATTAATTAGATAATTTATTTTATTTCTAATATAAAATTATTTATCTTTCCACAAAACATAAATTTATAATTTCAAAAAGAAAAGATGAAATTAAATATTTTAACTTTGTAAAATGGATTATATTACACTTTTAAAATATAATATAATACATATATTATTCATTTTTTTAATAACAAAACATAAATATATATTTTTAAAATATAAATATTAAAAAATATATATTATAAATATAACCATATCTATATTATTTATCAATCAATAAATTATATATATCATATATTAGTTTTTTGATAATCTTATAAATTAATCATTTACTGCTCTACCAATAAATAAAAGTTATGATAATTTTATATATATATTACGTAATTTATTTATTGTATTTAATAAAATTAAAATTTATATTTATTTCTAAAATTAAATTCTATATTTTTCGCCTAAATTTTACAATTAAAATATTTTGAAGTTTACAAAAATAGTAATAATAAAAATCTAAAATATATTTAATTTAATAGTTAAATAAGATTTATTATTTTCGATAAAATATATTACTAATATAAATATATATATATATATATATAATTTTAAAATAAATATATTATATATTATATACTAATTTTAAAATTGTATACTACTACTGTTTTACCAATCAATTTATAAAAAAAAAAATAAGAGCATAGAGTTTCTGCATGATATTGCTTCTAGTGAAATTTTCAAAGTTAGTACTTTCTTATTACCCTTTTTAATTTTTATTTTAACCATATTTGCTTTTGATTTTAAAAAGGTAAATATACATTTATAACCCTATGTCTAACTAATCTGAACTTTGGGTTTAGATTTGAGGGGTGGAGTTTTGGAGGGTATGGTTTTGAATTTTAACAAAAATATAAATAAATATTAAATTTTTTTTTTGTAAAAGTTGGTTTCAAAAAGAATTTTTGAACATCAAAATGAAAATTTGAAAAAAAAATCAAAAATATTTTCGAAACAAAAATTATGAAAAATTTTGATTCTGAAATGTAAATTCGAAAACTAAAAAAATTATTTTTATTTTTAAATTTTCTTTATTTTTATTTATTTAAATAATTATTTATATTTATAAATCAATGGCATAAATGTCCCTTTCCTCCTTAACGAAACCTCATATTTAGGTATTTTTGAAATTGTTTATTTAGAGAAGATAAACATAGATAATGTTACCAAATGAAAGGTAAAAATAAAAGTTTTACATGTTTCTATAGCGCACTACTTATTATTAGGTGTAATTGATGCCTTAGAAAATTTCATATGTATATCTAAATTACAAAATATATTTTATGTATCATCCAAGTAAAGTCAATTCTCATTTTTATTCTACAAACTAATACTCTCTTTTATCATTCTTATTACCCTTTTAAATATGTTAGTATAATAAATTTTAATATACTTTAGTAAAATATGTTAAAGAGAGTATTAGTTTGTAGAATAAAAATGAGAATTGACTTTTTGTATTCTAAGAAACCTATATTATATCTAAACTATGCACACCAATTTCTTTCTTAGTCACCGGGCGGACGTGCTGCTAGGCGAAGCGGTGGAGTGCCTCACCCTAGATGGCCCCCTCTCAAGGAATCAAATTTTTTTAAAAAGCCTTCGCCCTCCAGGGCTATTAGAAAATTCCCTTCTGGGGTATTCCGAAGGTGTAACCTAGGCAACGAAAAGGGGCCCGATACTTCAACTAGAGGAGCGACCAGTTGGTTCACCAAACCCCGACCCAGCGTCACACGTTCTGGAGATATATGATTTAGTCCGGATGAGGATGAGAGCTCTCTCTGTGAGAACCGAAATTCACCTACTGTCAAGAAATCGTAAATTAGGGAACTTTGAGTAAACCCTAAGTTCCCAGAAGACCCGGCTATCTGCGGAACCGCACACAAGCAATTGAGAAAACGAGGAATGCAAATTTAAAGTATAAATAAACGAGATTGAGAGCAAGAAGGATCCTATTCCGAATCTGCGTAAGAACGGTTACAACGAGAGTGGCCTTAGCTGCGTGAGCCTTCGGCGAATTCCCTAACTATAGTAGTCTAAGACCGAAAACCCTAGTTGAGACGCAGCTCGATAACAAAGACGGAAAAATTCCTAAATGCTAAGTTTGGTGGTGAAAGCTCTGAAAACTCGTCCTCTGCTTCTGCCCTATGCCTCTTGCTTATATACTCCCTTCCTAGGCGGTTTAATCTTTCCATTTCGCCCAGATTCGAGTTTATCGGGAATCTTCCATTTATTTCGATCTTTCCTTTTTTCCCGCGGAAATCTTCTATTTCTCTTCAGACTTTCCCTTTACCTTCAAACTTGAATTTTATCCTTCTGCGGGTAAATCGTGAAAATGTTATCGTATCTTCGGGTTAGATTTCGTTAAAGTCGTGAGATGGGCTTTTATCACGTTTTTAGGACCTTCCGAGCCGATTGCGATAAAGCCGTTTTACGACCTTATACGAGACCGTTTCCTAATCTGATGCAGTTTTTTAATAAATTCTTCGAGTTAATCGTAAAGTTTAACTACGTTCGTTTTTGGGCTGATCATTTCCGTTTTTACGATTCACTCGACTTTTTTTTAATAAAAAACGCGTTTTTACGCTTTTTACAAAAAATCTTGAATAAATCGTATAGTTTAGGCAATGTTCGGTGTTTCGTTTAACCGTTGCCGTTTTATACGATTTCTTCGAGTTCTTTTCGAGAAAACAAAGTTTTACGGTTTTTGATATCACTCAAATGTTTAACCCTAAGGAGTGATTTATTCTCTCAAATAAGAGGTTCAATCGTAGTACTTAGGGATTGAATCCACAAGGAACTAGAGTCACAAAAGATATAATCCTAAGTGATTAAGCTAGGTTGAAAAGGTTTTAAAACAATAAATAAAAATAGGTAGCAATGGTAAGTTGCTAAGGAAAATAGGTTTTGGGTTTGAAAACAATGAAAGAAAGTAGTTAGATTTAAGGTCACTATTCAGAAAATCAGGATTATAAATCTATGGATGTCTTAATGAATTGCTTGCAAATATATGAGAACTTCAATCCTTAGATGAATCTATAGCTGTCGCTATTAGACTCATCCATTAATCTGATTGCCGACAATATCGATCGATGTTGCTATCGCAGTGTCGATCGATATATGTTGCCGTTGATCAATGACTCTATGGGAGTATCGATTGATATAGTATCAGATCGGATTGAAACTGTGTTCACCCGAGAATTTCTATCAGACCGGCTGTCGTATCGTGCCTAATAGAGTCTGGGCTTAGCCATATGATTTCAAGAAAATGACTATTAGATTAGTCACTCCATAATCATAACTCTAGGTAGCAAATCTAGAGTAAGAATTAGGGTTCATTTGGATAATGAATATAACAACTCAACAATCCATAGTTGGGGCTAATCCCTCACAACTATTTGAACCCCAAATCTAACAAATGAATCTACTAAGACATGGCCAAGAGATTCATAGCAAAAGAATAAGATGAAAAGAAAATACATTATTGCTTAAGTAAAAATAGAATACAAAACTTTCTTAATAGATCTAAATGCTTGCTTTCTAGGGATCATAGGCATAACTATAAATATGGAGTACAATTAGGTTAAAAAATCATCAGGGGCAGTCTTGTAATTTGGTGAGAACTTGGGCTTCAAGTCGGCCAAGTAAATCTTGCTCATCACGCTCTGTATCGATCGATGGTACATTGCGTACATCGATCGATGGAGTATCTCGACTTCAACTTCTACGGAATCGTCATCGATCGATTACACAAGGTGTGTATCGATCGATATGTGTCTCTCAATGTCGGATCTTTATAGTCAACTTGTAAAACTCTCCTTTAAGCTCCATAAGGCACCTAAATCATCACTTTACCAGAAAATGCTCCTGAACCTGAAAACATACCTAATAGACTCCAAAACATAGATAATTATAATAAAAACATATCAAAACCATGACCAAAAACGGGTAAAAATAATGGTATATCAACTCCCCCAGACTTAACATTTTGCTTGTCCTCAAGCAAACCTTAAGTTAGTCTTTGAAAGAAGTTTAAAAACAGCAGGGACTCAATCAAAATCTCAACTTCAAAATCATCACCTCTTACTTTGTTGCAAGCCACATCTCATATCTATAACCTACAGAAGTACATTATACCATATCCTAGCTTAGCAACCAAATACATCTAGCCAATCAACTTAATCATTCCTTGTCTGTCTATCCCCTCTACTGATTTCATTTATGCATAAAAATAAAGGTGTAGGCTTTACCTTGGGAGTATCGATCAAGGAACACTTGGATTCAACTCAAACAAGTTTCAGGCATTCTCATCCTGGTTCCCTTTCTTTCTTTTTCTCCCTTCTCTTAATCCCAACTCTTTCTTTCTCTCTTTTTTATATCAATCCCAATGAACAATTAATGTTCATCTTTTTGATCTTTCTTGACAAAGTGTAAGCGAATAGTGGCGTCCTAGGTAATGTACCTCTCCCTCGCTTTGATCATTCCTTTGATTTAGAATAGTGGGGTCATAGGTAATGTACCTCTCCCTCTGCCTCTTAGGAAATCATATCAGTCTTTTATTCTTTGGGGATGCCGAAGGAAGGAAAGAGGGAAACCAAAATTTTTGAGACTTTTACCTTCCAGACTTGCAGGAGGATTCCGATCCCTTGTATACCAAACCCCAAGAAAAGCAATATATGTCAGGTTAGGTTGGAAATCAGCTTTGGTTCTTCCAGATAAATATGAAAGTGTTGACATAGGTGATCGGTGATCCACTTTAGCATCTATAGTACTTTCTGCAATCAACAAATCTAAGAATGGTGCTAAAGAGTGGTAAAATAAAAAGTAAGACTTTGAAAATTTTTCCCTTTCTTGACTCAATAAAACCAATTTTTGAAAACTGTTATAAATAAGATCAAAAAGAGGTAAAGTAGCATCAGTAATCAACTACCCCCAGACTTAAATCATACACTGTCCCCAGTGTATAATCAGTCAGAGTAAGAGCATAGGAAAAATTAAATGTGTAACTGATATCATAGTTGTGAACGATATACCTGACCGATATGGATATCGATCGATGGTGAGTCGCCATCGTCGATCGATGCGTGTAGGTCTGTGTCGAGCGATATCGACTGGTTCGTATCGGTCGATAGGTATGGATCGTGTGTCTATCTTCCTAAAAACAAATAAAAACGAAACTAATAAGTAAAAATAAAATAAAATAAATAAGTAAAATACCTAACAGTGGGTTGCCTCCCACTCAGCGCTTGGTTAAAGTCAGTTAGCTTGACTATGGAATTATGGTGGCTAGTGAGGTGGGTTGCAGGTACTTGTTGGGAAACAAGTGTCCTCCTTTTCTTGTGTTTCTTCAAACCATGAGGTTAGAAAGCTTCTTGTGGCTTTCTCACTTCTGGTCATACTAGTCTTCAAACCATAAACTTCAGCTTGGATCCTTCCCAACAATTCCTCTAAGCTGGCAAGGCTCTACTGATAGTTTCCAAGCAGGCTGTAGATGTGTTATGTAGTTCGCTGCATGGTGTCGTGGTGTGTTGGATCGTCGGTCGATTCTGGAGGTTGCCTATCGGTCGATGCGTTGTGTGCTTCATCGATCGATGGGGATGGGTCAGGTCGGCTGGCGAGCTGTCTTTTAATATCTTCTACCTCCTTCTGAATATCCTCCATTGTGCACTGTAGTCCTTTGACGTCACTGTGAAGTGGAAACCAATATCTGTCCAGTAATCTGTAATCTTCGTCTCCACAAAACTCAATAGATTTGTAGATGTCTCTTGTGGCTGCTTCTAGTTCTTCTCATGTACAGAATTCTTGGGCATGGGCATCGGTCGATGGACTGGGGTTGTCATCGATCAATAGCTTCTGGAAGTGGTGCTATATCGGGTTATGGAAGGTTGTATCGATCGACGCAGGGGTAGCTGTATCGGTCGATGGCTGTGTCTGAGATCTCAGTTGTGCGCGCAAGGTGTTGACTTCTTCTTGTAGGGCTTCTCTTTCATAGCGTACTAAGTCAGGGATGGTGGTATTCCAGAGTAGTTCACCTCGAAGTCTTGATAGGTCTTTCTCATGTTCATATTGCATGGCTGATTTGTGATCTCCGGTTCTTGCATCAAGCATGTGCGTGACTTCGGCTTGTGTGTAGAGCTTGCAATCAGGAACTCCTTTAGCATAGGCTTCAGCATACTCTGGTACCCAGAAACAAGAGCGACCAAATAATGAGGCTCTCTTCAGCAAGTTTCTCATGTCTTCTTTAGTAACATGTATGATGTCTCCGTTTACTGCTCTTGCATGGCCAGATTCATCTCTGTAGACTCCAATTCATCCGTCTTTTCCCAAAAGAAACGACGAACTCCGTTGTTGAAGGCTCTCTTACATACTCACGTTGTATATCGATCGATGCACGTCTCCATGTATCGGTCGATGCTCGTTGAAACTGGTGTGGATCGTGTGGGTATCGGGGTGGTAGTGTAGAGGGAGTTACTGGTCCATAAGCCATCTGAAGTATGTCTGCAACATTGTCTGTGGAGATTGGAATGATTCTCCCATCTATAGCTCGTGCATGACCATCTGAATCCCTTAAAATACCAAACTCATCCGGAATTAGTGAATTTAAATCAAATTTAGGTGTTTGTACCTCGAATGGTGTTGTGGCAGGATCGGTTGGTGGTTGGAGATTGATATCGAGCGATGGAGAGAGCTCCGTATCGGTCGATGGTTTGTGGAACATGTCGGTCGACGGCTTTGACTCCATGTCCACCGATACGGGTTCTGCAGGTTGGGTCGCGGGTGGTAGTGGTGCGGTATCTACTGCAAAACTTTCGTGATAAGTGCTGGCCCAGCTTCCAATCGAGTAATCTTCGTGGCGTGGCTCATATGGGACATAGACTGGTTTGCAGTAAGGTTCATCGCTCATTGATTCGAAACGTCGTTTGAGCGATCTGGGTGGAGGCATATTGGTCGATGGTGTAGGGTCTACATCGGTCGATGGGCGGAAGAGGCAAGAGAAAAAGTCGCATCTGGCTTGGTTTAGGCGAAGAAATCTATACTTGGCGGCTCGTTCCTCTGCATTGTCGGTGTCGTACTCATCATCTGTATCAAAATTGCTGCCTGGAAACTCGTCAAGTGTCTTCGGAATCAGCAGATCGATTAGTAACACTAAGTAGACAGTGGGCGATTCGGGTTGAGGCGTATCGATCGATGGACAGGGGTCCGTATCGGTCGATGGGCGTCAGAGGAAGGTCTGCCTCTTCTCGAAGAAATCGGTACTCGATGCCGCATTCCTCCTCATAATCTTCATCATACTCCTCCTGAGTAGTGATACTAGCTAGCTCGGGCATGTAGTGATCGTTTTCCCACTCATCTGCGCTGAAATCAGCGTCTGGGAAATCGTCTTCGATCCGTCGGAATACTCCATCGAGCGATGACCAGGTAGTGATGTCGGTCGATGGTTCTGCAATGGTATCGGTCGATGGTGAAGTGGTGTCATCGGTCGATACAGCTTCTTCGGTTTCATACTCTTCCATAAAATCATACTCCTTGGCACAGAAACAGGTGGCTACGAGTGTTGAGCTTGTTGGCCTTGGAAACTTGATGACTGGAACAGAGTTGTAGTGGATGGAAGGGTTGATAAGGGTTAGGCAGAGCTTGTTGGTTTGTAGGTCACAAACAGCTCCAACTGTGGCTAAGAAGGCTCTTCCAAGTAGTAGAGAAGTCTTGAAGTTGAGCTTGTTGGAGAGGACATGGAAGTCTGTAGGAATTAGGGTTTCTCCAATCTGTACCTCAAGGTTGCGAACGATGCCTCCAGAGCTTTGTTGAGAACAATCCACAAAGATGAAAGTTTCTTCAGAAGGCTCTATCTTCAGACCTAGATGATCTGCCATAAGCTTGGGTAAGATGCTAACTCCAGATCCTGTGTCACAGAGGGCACGTGGGAACTCAACACCACTGATGGAACAAGGTATTGTGAATTTCCCTGGATCACTCTTCTTCTCCAGTGTTATCTTCTGCTTGAGGCTATCTCTGACTTGGTTAAACATCCTCCTGATGTCTTCTTCTATCTCCTTGGTTTCTCTAAAGAACATCCACAATCTGTGTGAAAAATAGGCTTCTTCAAAGGGTTTCTCTTTAGGTATTCTGAGGACTATTTTTCTGAAGCTTGACAACTCCTTCTCATTAGCTTCTCTTTTATAGGGCTTAGGTATCTTCTCTTTCCTTTTTCTGAGAACTCTTCCCTGAGTTTCCTTGTAAAAATATCTGTGGGTCTCTCTTTTAGGGCTGCTGTAGGGTTTCTGGTGGTGTAATATCTCTCCCGGAAAGCGTCAAGACGTGCACTGTCGATCCTAGGAAGCTGCACTCGGCGTTGGGGTACTATGTGTCGATCGACACTGACTGGAGTGTGTCGGTCGATACCAGGGTCGTGGTGTCGGTCGATGACAGGCTCATCATGTCGATCGATGATAGGGATGGGCGGATGTGGGTGACGTGCTGCGAAGTCGGCGTGAGACATAATCTTGACGGAATGGCACTCTCGAGGGTTGTCATCTGAGTTCATCGATCGACACTCGTCAAAGTCGATCGATAGATGAACTAAAGGTGATATCGATCGATAGTAGTCGTAGGCGAACTCTCTTTCACTCTCATCATCAGATCTCTGAATCTCTTCTACTACCTCTTGCCAAAAGTCATCATCTAGGAGGGCATTGATGTTCTGGGTGTGGGCAAACTCCTGCTTCTTAACTGCTTCTCCTGTCTGAAACACTTGGGTCTCTAGCTTCTTCACATGGGTGCTGAGGGCATCTATCATCGTGATGAAGGTGGTGTAGACAGAGTCGATCTTTCCATTGAAGTTTACCTCGAGCTTCTGCTGACTCTCAAATATCTTCTCTATCAACTCCTCCAGTTTAGTATCTTGGGTGGGTGGGTGTGGACTTGAGTAGAAGGCACTTCCATAGCTTCTGTTGTTGTTAGGGTTGCTGCTGCTGAAGTTGTTGGGCTTCTGAGAACTCTGGTTGAAGTTGCTTCTTTGGCCTGTGAAGTTTCTGTATCCTCCTTGGTTACCAGATCTCTGAAAACCAGCTCCACTAATCCAGTTGACATCTTCTTCAACAATGTCTGAATCTTCCACTAAACAGATCTGCTTGTTTAGGAGCTTCTGAATGTTGTCTAGCTGTGCTTGAACTTCATTGACATACTCCTTCCCAAGGGATGATGTGGTCTGCGGCATAGAGTTTCTTGTGATGTTGCTGGAAGCCAAGTTATTAATTAGCTTGATAGCATTCTGAGGATTCCTGGTGGTAAAATTGCCATCACTAGCTGTATCAAGGGCTCTCTTGAAATCTGGGCTGATGCCTCTGTAGAAAGTGCAGAGCAGTTGCACTTTGTTGAATCCATGGTGTGGGCAGTCTCGCTGGTAGGACTTGAATCTGTTCCAAGTATCCTTGAATGACTCTTCAGGGGCTTGGGTGAATGTAGCAATTTTCTTCCTCCAGTCTTCAGCGCGTGAATCATCAAAGAAATTACGCAGGAAGGCGTGCTTGATGTNTCCTCCAGTCTTCAGCGCGTGAATCATCAAAGAAATTACGCAGGAAGGCGTGCTTGATGTCACTCCAGGTGGTAAGGGAACCTGGTGGTAGTTGTCTCAGCCACTGCAAAGCTTCTCCAGATAGAGAGTACTTGAAAAGCTTGCAGAAAAGATAGTCTTGAGGGACTCCTTTTGCTTTGACTAGGGTTACAAGATCCTCGAACCTCTCCAGATGGTCCATAGGATGCTCATGGGGCAAACCACATAAAGGGATTTGTCCTACAAGTGTGTAGTACTGCGGCTTGAGCTCAAAATCTCCTCTCTGAATAGCAGGAGGGAGGATGGCTGATCGGTTTGAATAGAACTGATCCGGACGGTTGTAATCAGCCAAAGTTCTGGTGTCTTCTAAAGGTTGAATGATGCATGTGGGTGCAATTTATACTTCAGTAATGATCTCCTTCTGATCATTCAGCTTCTGACCTGCTGCATTTCGCAGGTGACCATCTTGATCACGCAGGTCTCCATTCTCATTGGGTATGAGAATCATAGGCGCTACCATGTCTCGCCGGTTAGTATTGATCGATGTAGGGCGAGGTGTATCGATCGATGTCAAGTGAAGGGTATCGGTCGACGAACGGTTGTTGATGTCGATCGATGAGGTGGTGTTGGTGTCGGTCAAGGAACGGTTGTTGATCGTCGGTGGAAAGCGCGTATCGGTCGATATAGATGTGTTGGTATCGATCGATGTGGAGCGTAGGTCTTTGCGGATGCTACGTTCCAGATTGTTGGGATCTTCTGAGTACAAAAGTTGCTTGTCCTTGTTGCTTCTAGTACTGCTGGGCATGTACCTGAAAGAGACAAAAAGAAAAAGAAAAAATTTTGTGTCAAAAGATGGAAAAATAAAAAGTAACAAATAACCTAGACTGAATCAGATTAAATCTAATAGTGATCTTAGTTCCCCGGCAACGGCGCCTAATTTGATATCAATCAAATGTTTAACCCTAAAGAGTGATTTACTCTCTCAAATAAGAGGTTCAATATTAGTACTTAGGGATCGAATCCACAAGGAACTAGAGTCCCAAAAGATATAATCCTAAGTGATTAAGCTAGGTTGAAAAGGTTTTAAAACAATAAATAAAAATAGGTAGCAATGGTAAGTTGCTAAGGAAAATAGGTTTTGGGTTTGAAAACAATGAAAGAAAGTAGTTAGATTTAAGGTCACTATTCAGAAAATCAGGATTATAAATCTATGGATGTCTTAATGAATTGCTTGCAAATATATGAGAACTTCAATCCTTAGATGAATCTATAGCGTTCGCTATTAGACTCATCCATTGATCTGATTGCCGACAGTATCGATCGATGTTGCTATCGCAGTGTCGATCGATATATGTTGCCGTCGATCGATGACTCTATGGGAGTATCGATCGATATAGTATCAGATCGGATTGAAACTGTGTTCACCCGAGAATTTCTATCAGACCGGCTGTCGCATCGTGCCTAATAGAGTCTGGGCTTAGCCAAATGATNATATAGTATCAGATCGGATTGAAACTGTGTTCACCCGAGAATTTCTATCAGACCGGCTGTCGCATCGTGCCTAATAGAGTCTGGGCTTAGCCAAATGATTTCAGGAAAATGACTATTAGATTAGTCACTCCATAATCATAACTCTAGGTAGCAAATCTAGAGTAAGCATTAGGGTTCATTTGGATAATGAATATAACAAATCAACAATCCATAGTTGGGGCTAATCCCTCAGTACTATTTGAACCCCAAATCTAACAAATGAATCTACTCACACATAGCCAAGAGATTCATAGCAAAAGAATAAGATGAAAAGAAAATACTTTATTGCTTAAGTAAAAATAGAATACAAAACTTTCTTAATAGATCTAAATGCTTTCTTTCTAGGGATCATAGGCATAACTATAAATATGGAGTACAATTAGGTTAAACACTCGTCAGGGGCAGTCTTGTAATTTGGTGGGAACTTGGGCTTCAAGTCGGCCAAGTAAATCTTGCTCATCACGCTCTGTATCGATCGATGGTACATTGCGTACATCGATCGATGGAGTATCTCGACTTCAACTTCTACGGAATCATCATCGATCGATTACACAAGGTGTGTATCGATCAATATGTGTCTCTCAATGTCGGATCTTTATAGTCAACTTGTAAAACTCTCCTTTAAGCTCCATAAGGCACCTAAATCATCACTTTACCACAAAATGCTCCTGAACCTGAAAACATACCTAATAGACTCCGAAACATAGATAATTATAATAAAAACATATCAATACCATGACCAAATACGGGTCAAAATCATGGTATATCAGTTTTATCGTAAAACTCGGACGATAGGACGGATCAAGATCAAACGGGAGACATTTCGATTGCGGTTCGGGGCATGATCGTCTCGAAGGACGTAAGCCTTGAATGGGAGATGTGGGAGATCGAGGCTCGGGATGGTCAGCTCGACGTACGATGAGCCGAACCGGGCCGGTTCAGCTCGCCGTACGGCAAGCTACCCGGGAAGCATCTAGCTCGCCGTACGGCGAGCTAGTCTTGGTCGAACTAGCTCGCGGTTTACGGCGGTTGCGGTTTTTTGCGGTTATGTGCTTAACTCGGACGATCGTGTAATCGATGTTTCTTTCGTTTTTCCGAGATAACGATTTCCAAGTCTTCCCGCGGATTCTTTTTGTTCGGAAACTTCTTTTATAGAACGACCTCTCGAGTTTTATAAAACGATTTCTCGAGTTTTATAAGATGATCTCTCGAGTTTTATAAAACAATTTCTCGAGTTTTATAAAACGATCTCGCGAGTTTTATAAAACGATTTCTCGAGTTTTATAAAATATATATTTTTTATCTTTTTGCGGAAAGTTTTGGCTATTGATTCCGTCGTACCGATTTTGACCCAACCACTCTCCAAAACTAGTCTTAGTTTCTACTATCTGAAGCTTTATCATTCTTGTGTGAAAGCTTCTTCCATAGACTCTTCTCCTTTGTCTATCATCTCAGCAATAAGAAGTGTTTTAAGCTTTTCAAAAGGCCGTGAGAAACATTTGCTGCGCACTCTGGATTTTCCTGACACCATCTGAGAAGTGAGGAATCAACGATAACTGAGGATCTCCCTTGATCCTTTTTCTCTTTTTCCAATTCCTCTTCTTCTTTCGCCCAAACTTGTCTGTTTCTGTCTTTGCGTGCTGAGATACCCGAAGAATGTCGATCGTCAATGAACTATTTGTGTCAATCGATGGTATCTGACTGGTGTCGGTCGATGGTATCTGGTCTATGTCAATCGATGCTGCTTCTGTTGAACCTTTTCCGACTTCACTCTACACAATTCTTTCTGAGAAACTGTTGCATATATATGATCATCAAATACCCCATTGTAGGAACCTAGATGCGTACCTCTATCTGGTGGGATAGGAAAATAAATTCTAATACTGCGCAAGAAACCACAGTTTTCCTAGGATCATGTATCCTTTTCACTCGTTTGTGAATCCCAACAGCTTCTTTTGTGCAGATAGGTAGTCTCTGATGTTTAGGGACAATAAGGTGTGATGCTTCAGACTTGTTCTCTCTGTCCTCGGTCAGCTCCAATTCTACTGTGTATTCTGGTATTTCGTCCATCCTTGTGTGGCGATCGATATCATCAGGTGAGTGTCGATCGGCTTGTTGGGAGGGTATCAACCAATTCCATTAGGTTGGTATCGATCGATGCAATCCTTGGAAGAAGTCTCCATATCTTTTCTCACAGTATTCCCTTCACCATCAAGCTTCTTCTCCAAATTCTGATCCATATCCTTAAGCCATTCTTCTAGCTCAAAGAAATCTTCCATAGACACTACTCTACTCGGATCCAATTCTCCAAGCTTTTCTCCATCCTCCAACTCTAAGAATTCTTATAGCTCTAAGAAATCTTCTATAGTGATTTCTTTTTCTAAATTTGGAGAAGGAGAACAGCTTGATACACATGTCTTCTCCTGTGTCGAGTCTATGCCCTGAGGACGACCCAAACTTTCAGGAATATGTGCCAATCGAGAACATGGGTTTCTCTTGGTCGATGCTGAGATACTTCTATCGATCTTTTATGAGGTAACACCAGCGATCGATTCTGACTTAGTGTTGTCGATCATCGCTGAGAATGTACCGTCAATTGATTCTGAGTTGGTGCTGCCGATCGATAGTGGGATCGAGTCTCCAGTACTAGTATCTTCTACTCTGCTCAGCCCTCCAGATCTATGATAAAAAGTGGCTTGCAATCTCGTCTTCTCTATTTTTCCCCACATGACATAGATCTTGTCCAACTTATCGTGGATCTCTTTTTCTCGAGCTGCTGCGACTTCATCGAAAAATTTGTTGAGGAAGGCGGTTTTAATGTCCTCCCAACAGGTTAGGATCTTGGCTGAAACTGATTGAACCAGCTAAATGCATCTCCAGATAAAGAGTAAGGGAAAATCTTGCAGATAATTTGGTCTACTAATACTTCGTTATGCTCGCTTGCGGAAGCTAGCTCCTCAAGTTCTTTGATATGGTTTCTGGGATCTTCATGAGGAAGACCTTGGAAAGGGTCCTCACTTCCCCAGTCATACCACTGACGATTCAGCTCAAAAGTACTCATCTCTGAAACAGAAATCACATCAGGGATCACAGAACCTTGTGCATTAATCAACTCTCCTGAGTTGTTGCGAGGTCAACCTTCTCTATCTTTTAACATCCCATTCTCATTGACCTTAAGTATGAGCACTTCCACCTTCTCCTCTACGCAAGTGGTGTGTGTCGAGACCTGATGAATAGTGTTCAGATGAACAGTTTCGATCGACATCAGATTATTAGGGTCGATCGATGATGGGAGCATGGTATCGATAGATTTTGATGTTATAGTATCTATCGATTTGGAGGTTGTATCATCAATACCGGTTTCTTCTACTCTACTCGGCTCTCCAGATCCATGTTGTTCATCATCCTCTACCATATGTCTCGTCATTGACCCCATCATGATCTTTAGACTGTCTGGACCGTCATGAAAAAATTTATTGAAAAAGTCTCTCATGATATCAATCCAGGTCTTGAGGGATTCTTGTTGCAATTCCTTGAACCAACATGCCGCTTCTCCAGAAAGGGTGTATGGGAAGAGTTTTCAGAAGTGGTGGTCTTCAGGGACTTCATTAAAGAGATCCCATACTAATTCTTCAAACATGTCGATATGATGATCCATTGGTGTCTCGTAGGGAAGGCCATAAAAGGGACACTCACTCATAAGAGTGATATACATCGGTTTCAGCTAAAAGTCAACATTCGCTTTCCTTTTGCGAGTAGTGTCGATTGACGTTGAATAGTTGGTGTCGGTCGACGGGAGATGAAAGGTGTCAATCGACACGGAATGAAATGTCTCGATCAAGGGAGTGTAGATAGAATCGGGGTAAACAGTATCGGTCGACACAGAAAGAATTAAGTAGTCTAGCAAAGGAAATTTCATTTCTTCACCTTTATTCAAGGTGGATTTTATTTTCACAGGGATTTCAGTCCCCTGTTTATCTTTAGTTTCGCTAATTGTCTTGCCTAATTGACCTATTGGTTCTGTTTGGACTACTTTCTCATTGACGAGTGTGGTAAGAGAAGACTTACCTGCTTCCGGCGGGGCGTTGTCGATCAATTTGTGTGATTGTGTGTCGATTGATGTGTGATGTACTATATCGATCAATGTTGTTTGGAGGGTGTCTATCGATCCTTCCCGCGTAGGCTTATAGATTTTGCATGAACCAGCATGTTCCTTCCTTGAAGGACTCAGAAATCCTCTCTTTGTTGCTTTCTGGTACTAAGATGTGTGTAGCTGAAATAGAAGAAGAAAAAAATTTATGAGTTTTTTTGCAATAAATAAAATAACCTATAATAAATCTAACTAAATAAGATCTAATGGCGATCAAAGCTCCCCGGAAACGGCGCTAAATTTGATATCACTCAAATTACCTTAAGGAGTGAACTACTCTCTCAAATAAGAGGTTCAGTTGTTGTACTTAGGGATCGAATCACGAGGAGCTAGAGAACCAATTAAATCTAGCAGTTATGAATAATCTAGGTGAATAAATAATAAAACAAGAAATAAAGCAAGCAATAAAATAGTAAACAAAATGAACAAGGAAATAGTTAAGCTTGGCAAGAAGTTGGTTGATGGAAGGATGCTTGCTAGATATAGGGTTTCTATTCAGGTATTGGAGATTATAATCCTATAGGTGATGTTTAGTTGCTTGTGAGGTACAATAGAGCATTAACTATCTTAATCAACAAATCTATTAAACTTTCATTTGAATAAATAAGTCTAATGACTGGCTGGTCGTACTTGGCACTGTCGAACAATTATTCAGTAGGAATGTCGGTCGATACACTAAACTCATCATCGATCAATATCTTGTCGAAATATCGATCGATGAGTCCGCTCAAGCATTATACGCAAGTTAACCTAAAATTACTAAAGACTTCTAGATCAAACTATCGTTCTATTTCTAACAATCCTAGCTTAATAGGGATGAGTTCAGGATTATCAGAATTGCTTAAATGTCTCTAATCCAACCTAAGTAATCCAAGATTCAATGTTTCTAGTTAGCTACTCTAGAACCATGAGCATTTAGAACATTCTGTTAATAAGTACCACAACTATCAATCCTATAGTTGGGGCTAAACATTTTAACCTATTTGAACCCTAAACCTAACAAGTGGATCTACTCTAGCATGAAGTTTGTCACAGAAATCATAGAGAGAATATATGTAAAATAGATAATAAAATATAATAGATACGAAAAACAAAGAACCAAAGAATCAAAGGAGTTCCAGGAGGACTCTGATAGAGTTCCTCCGTTCTCTCCTAAAAATTAGAATAAGAACAAGTAAAGAGCGTAGCCGTCAACAATGGCTTGCAAATAACATAAATAGGATTTCTGGTCGTCCAAGGGTATTCTGGTAGTTTTTGGTAACTCCTAGGCTCAAGTCGATCTTGAAATATACTCGGCCCGCATTCTGGGATCTCCATCGATCGACACCAAGTGTGTTGACTCGATCGACTCTTATTCAACTTCTCGACAGCTTCCTCTCGCGAGGTAGATGACCACTCTTCAGTAAAACATGCTTAACATCTGCTACAGGATGTTGATTGACCTCAAACCGGTGGCATTGAAAAGCTAACTTAAAGCTATATCTTTTGGAAAAATATGGACGAAATCTAACGGTAGGAAGGTCTATATACATAGCTAAACATCGGATGCGTCTGTGCAGTCCTGCACTCAAATGACTCCAAAAGACACAAAAATCACCATATTTCTCCAGAACGTACCTAAACATGTAAATAATTTAAAAAGACTCCAAAACGTAATAAATATATCTTAAAACACTTATATACCATGACTAAAAATGAGTCAAAATCATGGTATATCATAACACAATTGCTATTAAAAGTAATTAAAATAATTTACTATATATATTTTCTGATTAAAGAATAAAAAATATTTTTAATAATCTAATGAGTCGTGTAAAATTCTCTACAAGAAATAAGAGTTTTGATAGCTAATATACCATGATTTTGATCCACTTTTAGTCATGGTATATGAGTATTTTTATAATTATTATTATATTATAGAAGCTTTTAAACATATTAATAAGTTCAGGAGTATTTTAGAAGAAAGTGATGTTTTGGGGCATTTTGGAGAGAGTTAGAGAAATAACCTGATTTGGATATCGACCAGCACATGAGGTCGACACAGAGTATTTATAATCGATCGATATCAAAGGCGCGGAAGTCCAATTCGTGACCCATGCGACATAAAGCCCAAGACTTCGCCAAACTACAAGATTATCCTGACGAATTTTTACCTAAGTATTTATATTTTGCCAAGTTGTTTCTGGCAAAGAAAGATTTCTTGTATTTTTATTTTCACAGAAAAAGTGTAAGAGTGATGTTAAGAATGCTATATGTATGTATATATCCGAGTCCATGTGTGAGAGATTGCGGGGGTACAGAGACGTCTGTACTAGCGACGCCTTGTTTGAGGAGATTACGAGGGCACATAGACGTCTGTGCTAGCACCGCCTTGTGTGGAGATTGCGGAGTACAGAGACATTTTTACTAGCGCGCCGTAGAGATTGCGAGGGTACGGAGTGGACTACCATACTAGTGATGCCTGTAGATTATATATGTATATCCGTATGAGGAGAATGCGTGGTGCAGAGAATAGTTATGTATTATCATCACATTGATTGTTGTTGTATGGTGCTCTAGGCATATGATTGTTCTTTGAGGTGTACTAGACACTGTGTTTGTCTCATGATAGAGCTATGCCTACATAGTCATAGTGCTATGTACTGAGTCAGTGCTTTGCGTGTTTATCACCCCATACCACACTGAGTGACTCCCCTGTTACTCACCCCTATTTCTTTACCCTTTCAGGTTAGACTGACGGCCAGGAGTGATCATTTCAGATTGGTTCTTTTAGGCGTTCTATTTATTTGTTTTCCATACTCTTCGGTTTTATGTTTTATTGCGATTATATAGATTTTATTTTATTTTATTGGAGAGAGGATGTTGACTTTTGAGAATTAATAAATCGAGATTTCAGAAATTGTTATTCATATTATTAATTTCGAAAGTACAAATGTTACAATTTGGTATCAGAGCGGGTTCCATCCCGGCTCCGACCCGGGATAGCGAACTGTGAGGACACGATTTTTATCGTTTTTTAATGAATTCTAAAATGATTTGGGGGACCTGGTTATTTTTAAAATAAAAACTGTTGGGGTCAAAATCGGTACGACGGAATTAATAGCCAAAACTTTCCGCAAGAATACAAAATGAACAGTTTTATAAAACTCGAGAAATCGTTTTATAAAGCTTGAGAATCGTTTTATAAAGCTCGAGAATCGTTTTATAAAACTCAAGAATCGTTTTATAAAACTCGAGAGAAACCGTTTTATAAAACTCGAGAATCGTTTTATGAAACTCGAGAATCATTTTATAAAACTCGAAGATCGTTTTATAAAACTCGAGAGATCGTTTTATCAAACTCGAGAGATCATTTTATAAAACTCGAGAGATCGTTTTATAAAACTAGAAGATCGTTTTATAGAACTCGAGAGATCATTTTATAAAACTCGAGAGATCGTTTTATAAAACTCAAGAGATCGTTTTATAAAAACTCGAAGATCGTTTTATAAAACTCGAAGATCGTTTTATAAAAAACTCGAAGATCGTTTTATAAAACTCGAGAGATCGTTTTATAAAACTCGAGAGATCGTTTTATAAAAACTCGAAGATCGTTTTATAAAACTCGAAGATCATTTTATAAAAACTCGAAGATCGTTTTATAAAACTCGAGAGATCGTTTTATAAAAACTCGAAGATCGTTTCATAAAACTCGAAGATCGTTTTATAAAA